>CAUYRH010049316.1:0-12958 GCA_963574655.1 Perodicticus potto | reverse complement strand
AAAGATTCCCTATTTAACAAATGGTGCTGGGTGAACTGGCTGGCGACCTGTAGAAGACTGAAACGACTCACACCTTTTACCATGAACTAAAAGACACTCTTGTGGATTAAAGATTTAAACTTAAGACATGAAACTTAAGACTATAAAAATACTAGCAGAGAAAACTCTTGGAGAAATCAGCCTGGGTGAATATTTTATGAGGAGGACACCTGAGCAATTGAAGCAGAATCAAAAGTACACTACTGGGACCTGATTAAACTAAAAAGCTTCTGCACAGCCAAGAACACAGTAAGTAAAGGAAGCAGACAGCCCTCAGAATGGGAGAAGATATTTGCAAGTTACATCTCTAACAAAGGCTTAATAACCAGAATCCACAGAGAACTCAAACGTATTAGCAAGACAAGGGCAAGTGAGCCCATCTCAGGGTGGGCAAGGGACTTGAAGAGAAACTTCTCTGAAGAAGAGAGGCGCACAGCCTACAGACCTATCAAAAAATGCTCATCATCCTTAATCATCAGAGAAATGCAAATCAAAACTACTTTGAGATATCATCTAACTCCAATAAGATTAGCCCACATCAAAAAATCCCAAAACCAGAGATGTTGGCGTGGATGTGGAGAAAATGGAACACTTATACACTGCTGGTGGGAATGCAAACTAATATGTTCCTTTTGGAAAGATGTTTGGAGAACACTTAGAGATCTAAAAATAGACCTGCCATTCAATCCAACAATTCTTCTACTAGTTATATATATCCAGAAGACCAAAAATCACATTATAACAAAGATATTTGTACCAGAATGTTTAATGAAGCCCAATTCATAATTGCTAAGTCATTTAAGAAGCCCAAGTGCCCATCAACCCATGAATGGATTAATAAATTGTGGTATATGTACACCATGGAATACAATGCAGCCTTAAAGAAAGATGAAGACTTTACCTCTTATATTTTTACATGGATGAAGCTGGAATGTATTGTTCTTAGCAAAGTATTTCAAGAATGGAAGAAAAAGTATCCAATGTACTCAGCCCTACTATGAAACCAAGTGATAGCTTTCATATGAAAGCTATAACCCAATTATACTCCAAGAACATGGGGGAAAGGGAGAAGAGGGGAGGGGAGGGAGAGGATGGGTGGAGGGAGAGTGATTGGTGGGACCACACCTACAATGCATCTTACAAGGGTACATGTGAAATTTACTAAATGTAGAATATAAATGTCTAAACACAATAACTAAGAAAATGCCATGAAGGCTGTTAACCAGTTTGATGAAAATATTTCAAATTGTATATAAAACCAGCACATTGTACCCCATGATTACATTGATGTATACAGTTATGATTTAAGAAAAAAAAAGAAAAAAGAAAAAGAAGACATTACTGGCTGCCTTGAAGTATGTGAAGGATTACCACATAAAAACAGAATGAAATTTCTTCTGTGTGACAATGGGAAAAACTAAGATACATTGGGACAAGTTCCAAGACAGTAGATTGATTCTGCATAAGAAAGAATTATTTTACGGTCATAGCTGCCAAAATTAATAGAGAATGTCTCCAAGAAGTGTGAAGACAAAGTCTGGCCATAATCCAGGTTGCCTTTCCTCTCTGCCTGGCCTACTGGAGCCTCCTGCCCTCCTACTGACTGGCCTTCTCCTCTCCAGCCTGAGGAAGACATTCAAACACTCTGCTCTGATACTCAACTATCTAAAATTCTCCAATGAATGCCAGTGTCTTTAGGAGAAATCCAATCTCCTCCCTCATAACTTTACATTTTCAGCCTCCTTTTTAACAGTCCTACTTTTATAGTCTGGGTTACAGCTCAAATAAACATTTTCTAGATCTTTGAACAGAATCTATTGTTCTTTCCTCCAGACTTTGATGCTTACTAAGGCATACAATGGTAATGAGTTTAATTAGATAAATGTATTTCTGTTATTGCTTTAGCCAGTGAAAAGGCATTTTCCCCTACTAAAGTCTCTGGGACACTCAATGCTGTAAGAATCTATGCTATAGGAAAGCTGTGGATAAATAGACTTTTAGAAAGGAAAGCCTTTTATAGACATTTAAGTCACAAGCACAACTTGGTCTGGTCTACTTTCTCAGACCTTTGAACTGAATTGATTAATACATTTTAGATATAGATGTATATATACATGCTTCAGAAACGAGGTCTCGTGGTTTTGCCCATGCCAGACTGCAATGGGTTGTCACAGGCTTGTTTTATAGGCTGTGTTTCCTACTAGACTCTGAGCTCAGACAGGCCCAGAACCTGTGCATTTTCTCTGACAGTCATAACCCCAATACTTACCATAAGGGCTTAGCATAAAAAAAAAATCTGTTTGGTGAGTTCAGTCAAAGAAGGGCTAGAATACAGAAGGACCAGATGAAGCAATAGAAAGAAGTATAAAATACTTTCTCAGAAACTTTAAAAGGTTATTCAGGATCTAGTAGTGGTTAAACAAGATGACCACTGAGGTCCCTGAGTTTTCCCCAAGGAAGGGCCCAAGGAAGTTGCAATAAGATAGACTCCCAAATTAAGGCTCGAAATTAAACCTTTAGATGCCAGTTGGAGACAGGGACCCAAACACTTAGGGTTTTATCAGACATTTGTCAAAGGGGCACTGATTATTTAATTTCAGAAACACATACTAATCATTTGTGCTAGTATTGTTCAAATATTTTTGTTTATAGGCCTTGCAAAAAATACTATTTCTTTTTCTCTTTGAATTTGTATTTTTCTTTCCCATCCCTAGAGTATGCTATCCTTACATCCATATATAGTTATGCTTGAAAGTTCTTTATGTCACCTTATTACAGTTATTTGCAACAAAATGTAGGATTTACTTTTAATTTCTTATAAGCATAGGCTATAAATTTTCTTTGAGCTAAGAATTCATTAAAATTATAATTGGTATAAAATTGATAAGAATAATCTACATATATAAATGTGCAAATGTGAAAGGTAAACAAAATTATGAAAAGTATGAATACATAAAATAGAATTATGTTATAAACTCCAGAAAAGCTATGGGATGTGAGACAACAAGCTGGAAAATACTGTTGAGGCATTTTAAAACAGGTATTTTGTGATTGTGCTTTATGATACCTGAAAAATAGATAAATAACTTGAGTTACTATAAGATTTTTGCAATTACATTTTGTTTTCTGAACTGAGGTTCTCTGATGGTGCTACCACTCTAACCTTGTGCGATTCACAAGGTTATGTTTTACGGAAATGCCAATAAAGGACTCTCTTAGAATGCAGCCCACTCTACCCTGTATTAAAAGAGTCATTCCAGATGTGACACAACAGGACATTTTTACTTAAAAAAACTAAGATGTTAGGGCCAAGTGTGGTGGCTCACACCTGTAATCCTAGCACTCTGGGAGCCAAGGCAAGTGGATTGCCTGAGCTCACAGGTTTGAGACCAGCCTGAGCTCGAGTAAGACCTCGCCTCTAAAAATAGCTGGGCGTGTGGCAGATGCCTGTAGTCCCAGCTACTTGGGAGCTATGATGCCACAGCACTCTACCGAGGGTGACAAAATAACACTGTGTCTCCAAAAAACAAAAACTAACATATTGGAATTATGGTACCCAGAACTTTCAATTATATCCAAGAAATAAATGTAATAACTTTTTTTTATTAAATCATAGCTGTGTACATTACTGAAATGTGGGTGGGGTGCAATGTACTGGTTTTATATGCCATTTGAAATATTTTCAACAAACTGGTTAATATAGCCTTCATGGCATTTTCTTATTTATTGTGTTAATACATCTATATTCTACACTTAATAAATTTAACATATACCCTTGTAAAAGTCACCGTAGGTGTGGTCCCACCAATTACCCTCCCTCTACTCCTCTTCCCCCCTTCCCTCCCCTCCCTCTCCTCTTTCCCCTTCTTCTTGGACTATAGTTGGGCTATAGCTTTTGTATGAAAGCTATAAATTGATTTCATAGTAGGGCTAAGGACATTGGACACTTTTTCTTCCATTCTTGAGATACTTTGCTAAGAAGAATATGTTCCAGCTTCATCCATGTAAACACAAAAGAGGTAAAGTCTCCATCTTTTCTAAGGCAGCATAATATTCCATGGTCTATATATACAATTTATTAATCCATTCATGGGTTGATGGGCACTTGGGCTTCTTAAATGACTTAGCAATTATGAATTGGGCTTCAATAAACATTCTGGTGCAAATATCTTTGTTACAAAGTAAGACTATCCCACATCACAAAATCCCAAAACCAGAGCTGTTGGCGTGGATGTGGAGAAAAGGGAACACTTCTGCACTGCTGGTGGGAATGCAAAGTAATACGTTCCTTTTGGAAAGATGTTTGGAGATCACTTAGGGATCTAAAAATAGACCTGCCATTCGATCCTTCAATTCCTACTAGGTATATATCCAAAAAACCAAAAATCACTTTATAACATTTTTTTTTAAACTTCAAGAATAATCAGGGAGGCAACACTAAATTCATAGTTGCACATTATGGACAAGAAACTGTTCAGGAATAATGGCCAACCAGAAAATCAAACTCTCTGGATCTAATAAACTGAGGATGTCTAGATACTAACCAAAGAAAGTAGAAAACTAGAAATTGGTATTCACTCCAACATGGGTAGACACCTAGAGTCTTAAAAGATGAAATCAGTTTTGCTCACTGAGAGGAAGTAGATGTTAAACAGCTGGGGCTGCTTCAAAGCACCACTTGATTCAATGGGCAAGACAAGATCCCAAGGGACATGACTGTGACTATTTAACAGGTGATGAAATGACTGGCACAGATACTAGCTACCAAAACCTGAGAACACTGTGGAAAATACTATGCCAGAATCTGGGAGGGAAAAAAACCCTGAAATCATGGTCAGAGAACACCACAGATAAAGCATGAGGATGGAGAAGAGACTGAGGCATGCCCCCTTATGGGGCAGTATGTAAGTCTCTGTCCTAAGTTCTGTCCACGGACTCAGAGCCACAGACCAACATATCCATGCATCAGATCCCACTGCCCTAAAACCATGACACCATGAAAAGTCATTGGACTCATTTTTCAAATTCATCACCAAATGTCAAAGAATAGGGAAGCAATTACTTTGTCATTCCACATCATCTGAGAAAGAACTATAATTTGTGATTCATTTGGAACTATAAAGTGAGACCTGGAAGTCTAGAAGCTTCTAAGTCCAGTTTGTGTGGAATCTATACATAGTATATAGTCAATCCTTAATAAGCAATATTAAAATGTATGCCTTTTCTAAAAAGCTACCAAAATTTTCCCCCATAGTGAATGTAATCGCTAGTAGACAGACTCATGAGACTCAGAGATGGCACTCTGAGCAGTCTTGGAAGACTGGAAGTGAAGGAGGTGCACCTCTTTCCCTTGAAGACATAACTCAACAGATGAGATCTCAACAGAGAGACAAAAGTTAATTTCTCCACTCAGGGGCCTGCAGTCTTCCAAAGCAAGCCAGGAGTTCTTGATGAAGGCCTGTTAACTTGTAAATTACAGTGGGGTGCCTGAGGGAATGATGTACTTATTCCCTCATTCACTTTTCGGGGTGTGCACATACATGTCATTGGGATACGTTCCACAGGCCAGCCTATGTTTCTCGCTTTAGTGTGTCAAAGAAGGCTTTTCCATGCTGCATTTTCTTCACCAAAATTAAAATACTGGTCATGAAGGAAAGGTTAAATACCAAAAATGCAAGTTTTCTCTCACAAGCCAACCATTTCCAGGCCCAGGTTTTTAAGAACAAACTGCAAGGAACTCAGTTATAGTTTCCTTCCCAGCACCTACAGAGGAACCCGAAGGATACTTTACATACCCCCAACAGAAGGAAAAGGGAGCAGAGACACTGGACTTGAACAGAACTCTACTCATAAAGTAGGCAGGATGGGAACTTAGGAAATGAAGAGATTTAGGTGTTCCAGACTAATGTGTGTGTATATATATATATATATTATATATTATATTATATATTATATATTATTTTATATATATATTATATTATTATAATTATTATATATATTATATTATTATATATTATTATATATATGGTTTTTCTGGCCCCCTATGAAGACTGAGCTGGAATAAGTGATACTATACAATTATTAATATATAAAAATTCCCACAAACACAATTAAGGATGTGCATTCTGCAGAACTCTTGCTATTTCAAAAAAAAAAAATTAACTTAAACTAGCAGAAGGGAGAAAAAAATGGCATTTATTTATTCCAGTTCATGCAGTTGGAAAATACAGGGACACATGAGCTTTAGACACTCTTGGACCTCAAGACTCTAGCGGTAGATTTGTTTCTCCATTTTCAAGTTCTGTTCTCTTGAGTCATCCTCACTCTGCACGCAGCTTGCTGCATCCAGCCGAGGAAGTGGATCCTGGCATATCCTGCTGCGGTCCTTGTAGCTTATGATACACAAAGAAAAAAGGTCATTATTCCCAATCTTCCAGAGGGCCTCTGATCAACCCAGCTTTAGACAAGCGTATGTTCTTGAGTCAATCATGTCAGCCAAGGAAAACACAGAGTGTGACACCAGTCCCGGAACCCCTTTATTTCTGAGACTGATGGGGGATAGTGTAAGCCCCACAGACCACTGGGAACTAGTTCCCCATAGGATGAAGTTCTGCACCAGAGAAAAAGAAGGGAATCAGGAAGACAAAACCACACTGGCGCTATCATAGGCCTCCGTGGAAACATTTTTCTTTGCTGGGTTAGTGCCCCTTCCTTCTCTGTCCTCAGATGTTGGTTTTCTCAAGCCAGACTATTCTTCTCGATTTTGTCATACAGAATCAATAAGGAGAGGGGCGGGGAAGAAAAAGGGGAGAAAGATACAAAGTGTACAAGGGTGTGAAGTTTTGAAGAGAGGCACAGAATCAAGGGAAATGGATGAGAGAGACAGGAAGGGTTTAAAGCATTGCTTTAGATTATGTTACACTTTTCATGTGGTTTAAGTAAATAAGCTATGAGAGAGCTTTTGTGAATTACTTTTCTAAATTGTTCTTTTGCCCACTTCAATAAAATTAGATCCATTATTGCACAAATACCATATTCTACTAGTATTTATAGATTGATCTGCCCTACCACATCAAAGACTCCTTGAAGATAGTGGGGTTATATTGTACACATTTCCAGAGTGCTTTGCCCACAGAAAGGACTCAGAATATATTTGCTGAATGAATTACAGTTTTTAGATGTATGATTTTCTATCCTCAAGTGACTCTCAGAGAGCCAGGCCCTCAAATTTTTAAAAATCCTAAAGAAGGTATTTCCATGGCCTTCAATTATAAACCTGCCTTTAAGTAAACACGAATTCTCTTTGCACCTTTCAGACATTCATTCTAAGGCATTTTCTCTTTTCATCTAAAATCAAGACAGCTAAGTCAATAATAATCTTTCAACATCATACAATCAAAGTAATTCAGACTTAGAAAAGAACTTAAAATACTGAAATCAACTATTCATTTTAGAGAGAAACTACTGGCGTCTCTTTGTAGTCAAGTCGTTTATTTACCCAAGTTGTGATATTCAGTGCCTAAAACAAGGGCTTGTGTCTCTGAATTTCAATTCTGGGACTATTTTCATACATCATCTTACCCCAAAACATTATGTTTTCTTCGTGGCTTGTTCAAGCTGTTCCTATTCACACTAAAGAAGCATAATTATTCTTGTCTTTCCCAAGGTTCCCCGTACGCAAGATGTGTGAGGATGATATGGGATAGTGCAATGGGCTGAATGTCTGTGTCCCCTCCAAATTCATATGTTGAACTCCCAACTCTCATTGTGATAGTATTAAGAGCTGGGGGCTTCGGGAGGTAATTAGGTCATGAGGGTGGAGCCTTCATGACCAGGATTAGTGGCCTTATAAAAGGAACCCCAGAGGGCTCTTTCCCCTTCTTTCCACCATGTGAGAACACCATGGGAAAACAGTCTGCAACCCAAACTGACAATCCTAGCACCTTGATCTCAGAATTCTAACCTCAAAAATGTAAGGAGTAAATTTCTGTTATTTAAACTTCTCAGTCTATGGTAATTTGTTACAGTTGTTTTAATTGACCCACACAGGAAGTATAAAAACATAGCTTAAGATTCTGAGAAGTCTTGAGGTTGCTTCATTGAAGCTGTCTGATTTGGCATTGGCAAAGTTTGCTTATCTGAAAAATAAAGCTCTAATGCTTTAATACTTAAAGCAACTGGACATCTACAAGATGCTGAGTTGTGAGCATTGAATGAGACTCCAAACAATACAACACAGATCCTCAATAAGTATTAGGTTTTCCCAACAAACACAACCTCATCCATAGGCAAGTAATATTTATGAAAAACTCTGAAACATATATAAGTCTAAGTGGAGGTTTACCATTTTAGCTCAATGAAGTGAATTCATTTGGAAGTTAGGGTATGAAGAGATTTAGATACTCTATGCTAAATAAATCGTTATTATTAGTTAGTAATACTTCTTGGCTAACTCATAATCTCATAATGCTAATGAAATGAAATCTTCCTTTAAATTGATTTTTATCATGAGAATATATATTATCACCATTCTCATACAGTAGCCCAGACTGCAAAGTACTCAATGGAGTCTTGTGGGGTTTACTTAGAAGACAAAGTTATTTTGTCAGTGATAGAAGTAGAGATTAGAAACTAAGTAACAACTCCCTCCTTCAAGCATTAGCACCTAATTTACAATACCATACAGCCAAGGAGAGCAGTCTTGTAGATAAAAAGTAATTTGATAAAATAATGGCTGCCATTTTTCTACTGCAATTGCTCTGCAACATAATTTATAGGAACCATATTTTTCCTCTTCTTGATGACAGGTAATGGAAAAAATTTCGGTGGTAAACCTTGATAGCAAACTAAGAACATTTGGATCTGTACAAGTGAACCATTTTTAACTGTTCCTCAATTATTTTTCCCTAAGTTGTATCCCATTTCATCAAAAACAAGGGAAAAGTTTAATGATTTTTAAAAATCCCTGCTCAGAGCTGAGATTTTTAGATTAAAATAGCAATAAAATTATTATGAGCCTATAATGTAAAGATATTGGTTCATCTCCTACATTAAGATGTTCATAAATTAGTCTACAATTTATCATCATGAACATTAAAATATGCAATATAATCTGGGGCTATAGCCAATTTCTGGAGTTTTCTTTGGATGTCTGGGGCCGCTTGAGGGATAAATTTGTCTTTTTAAAAAAAATTTTAAGTTGCCCTACTTTTCATAGACCGGACATACACCACAGTAAATATCAGTACAGTAGGCCTAGTTCCTTGTGTTGACCACCACCATATGTTGACCAGTTTGTTACACCCCCTTGGGAGGTTCTACTATATATAAATCATCATAGTATCCTCTGTGATGAATACTAATTATTTCCTTTTATAGGTTAGGAAACCAAAATAGAAAAGTTAGTGTAGACATTTAAGGCTAATCAAGCCCAGAGAAAAATTCTATGGATTTACTAGAATGTGACATTATCATTAATACAGAAAATGCCAGTAGCATCCATCAGTCTAGGCCAGTTTTGTAAATATTAAAAACTGGCTGTTTTAATATTTTCAAGGAGAGGGATTTTCAAGGTAAGGTAATTTGGTGGAAAGTTGCCGGCCTTCTGCCAGACAGGGTTTTGGGGAAGCTGTAGCAATATCCTGGCAAGACTTCACGTGAAAGGACCATAATTTAGAAGGTCAACATTGGAAGTTGGAAATGATGGGAGCCAGGCCAGGGCTGGGTCTGTAGTTGCTGGGGTACATTTGGTTTGGGCTATGAGGGTAGAGGTCGGAACATGAGAGCACAGCACTCACCTTGTGTGGCCGAGTCTTATTAGAGGACACGGGCTCAGAGCCTACAGGTCAGGGTTTATAGTAATAAAGCTGATTTTTTTCTTAGATTAATATGAGGGTACCTAAAATTAGGTTACATTGTTTGCATTTGGAAGGTAAAGTCCAAGTTGTAGTTATGTCCTTTGCTCAAGAGGCATGCCACACACTCCCTCTCAGTAGGAACCTCCCAATCCTCTGCTCCCTTCTTGAATTTAATTGAGTTTTTCTTTCAGGTCAGAACATTGTTGTTAAGCTACAAGTTTCAAATTCGTGTTGAGTACATGTGATGTTGTTTTTCAAAGCTTTGTTCTCCAAGTCCATCCAAGTTGTAAAGATAGTGTTCCATGGTATATGTATACCACAGTTTATTGATCCATTTATGAGTTGAAGGGCACTTTGGTTGTTTCCACATCTTTGCAATTGTTACTTGGGCTGCTATAAACATTTGAGTGCAAATGTCATTATGGTAAAATGCCTTTTTTTCTTTGGGCAGATACCTATAATGGAGTGGCAGTATCAAATGGAAGATCTACTTCTAGTTCTTTGAGGATTCTCCATGCTTCTTTTCATAAAAGCTGTGTTAGTTTGTAGCCCTAGGAATAGGGCATAAATGTTCCCATCTCTCTTCACCCATGCCAGCCATCTGATGCGTTGGGACCTCCTGATGTGGGCCATTCTCACTGGGGCTAGGTGCTATCTCAATAAGACCAACTTTTGATTAGATACTTGGGGCACCTTAAACCCCATCCTAGGTAACATAGGATTGAATTTAGAAGGATGATAGAATAAGTAAATATTTGAAATGAATGAATATTCACATATTTTGTGCCAATGTACATCAGGCAATGTGTCCAGCCCTTTCATGTACCTTGTTGGGTGGGCTAAAAATGTAGAGCTAGGTGAATTGAAGGTAGGTGTTTGGTGACAGAAAGACTTCATTTTCACATATGTGGTTCTTCTGCAGTAATAGGTTTATTCTTGAGCCTCCTGTCACCTCAGAATAATGATGTCCTTTATAATTAAAGTGGAATCTTTTCTTTCGGACAATATTTTGATTAGATAGCAATTTTTGCAATTATAAATGCTAAAAGGGAGCATTTAAAATAGAAGAAAACACTCAAGATAACCATAAGTTCTGTTTGTCTACGTGGCATGAATTATCTTTTACCCAAGTTGCTCTTGAGAGAATGCTTTTTTTATGTATTTGGTAGCTTAATATTCACCCTTTGTGATGACTGAAGAAGACAACTATTAACACAGGAGGAATCAATTTGCCTAAAAACATAGCCTTGCTTTCTTGAAAACATTTAGAGTGGGTTGACTATAGCAAAAGTGAGAGGAATTATGTTAGGTCTGCTATTTGCTTTCCTCTTATTATCATAGCCAGTGTAAATATCCATACTTAATTAACAAACAGAAAAAGCAAGGTATATATTGACTTTTGGATATAGATAGATAAAGTTAGGTATAGAATTGCTTGATGCTTTTCCTGAAATCCTTGTTATAAAATTTTCTCCTCCAGTATGTGTTTATTTTTATACTTACAGTACATGCTATTATATTTGTCTTGATGTGATAGAGTTTTTCAACAATAATCTCTACCTTCTCCCAAGTGAACTGTATTTTAACTAAGATCTTGGCCTTTGACTTCTTTTATAGTTGTTTTAGAAACACTTGTGTAATTGAATCATATTTGGTATAGAACTAACTTTGAAACTGACCTGTAAATCAGATTGGAGCTGCTTAAAAATCATTTGAGTAATTTTGAGCCAATCTGAATTATATTTATGTGAATTTATATATTCCCTCCCCCTTTTTTTTTTACCTTGGACCAAAACCAGACTAACTGTATGGCATGTCAGTGAGCAGGAATGAGGATAATTGCTGGTTTAAAAATATAACTGCTGTGGATCGAGCTGGCATACAACCCTGAGATGTGGGAGGAAGGTGGCAAGCTGAAGGGAGATTTATGGACTGTGTAGGCTCTCTTTTAAAAGCTTTGTTCTTTGTACTCAAGAGCAGAGATGGCAAACCAGCACACAAATGCTTCTCAGTAGCAATAGGTGAACTGGTTTTAAGAGGCTGGGTTTGGGGAACTCTGTGTAAGGAGAGATATCAGTTTGCACTTGGTCTTTCAAAAGAGTTGGCATATCATCTCTTTAAATTTCTCCTGTCTGCTCTTTTCTTGGTCTTAGATCACAAATCTCAGGCTTGAGCCCTTGGGTTGCCTTTAATCCTCAAGTCACCCCACTACTTGTCCTAGTCAGTGTTTGTTGTCTTTTGTCCTCTGTTCCCACATTCAACCATGGTCACGTCTCTAACTTCACATCAGCTGCCTACCTCCTGCTCCTCTGACTACAGGTTTTAGTTTTGTCTTTCCAGTCCAATATTAATTGCTTCCACCTATTCCACTCCCTAATAAAATGGAGCCGGGAACAACTGCTACAAAGCATAAAGCATTGTCTTGTGCCCTGGTGACTGTTTTTCTTTTAAGCAGTATTGAAATTTCATTGAAAAAATTATGTTTAAAATTCATGTAATCATCTGTGTGGGAGCTAAAAAAGAAGTTGAAACAGGGGTTTGGAATTATAAATAATGGGGGAGAAAGAATAACTCCAAAGGTCAGTGTCCTTTCCTTAAGGAGCTCTTAATGCCACTTTTTTTATGGGGGGAAAGCAGAGGGGCGGGGTGCTGGCATCCTCTAACTGACCTGGTGAAGCAACAGAGCTGGAAAGACATATTCATTCCTGGGGCCCAGCGTCTCTTAAACACCAAAACTACACATTGAAGTAAGAAAAAAACATTTCACCCAGCTAACTATTTGGGCTTAAGACAATGGTTCTCAACCTTCCTAATGCCATGAGCCTTTAATACAATTCCTGTGGGTTACCACCCACAGGTTGAGAATCACTGGCTTAAGACATTAAAAATTTTCACTTATACCCTTGTAAGATGCACCGTAAGTGAAAATTACTAAATGTAGAATATAAATGTCTTCATATAGTGATTAAAAGGCCATGAAGGCTATGTTAAATAGTTCAATGAAAATATTTCAGATTGTATATGAAGTCAGCACATTGTGCCCCATGATTGCACCAATGTTC
>CAUYRH010049315.1:0-12294 GCA_963574655.1 Perodicticus potto | reverse complement strand
CAGTGAATCATATTGACAGAGTGCGTTATATAGTGTACTACATTTCTTTTTTTAAAAAATCCAGACCATTTGTAATTGAAGCACACTTGCCTTTTAAAAGGGAGCTTTGCTGCACTACAGAGCCATTGAAATATTTGTCTTCATCTAGAAAATCAGTTTCTCCGCTAACACTGAAGATTTTTAACATGACCAAGAGCCTCTCTACACCATTTTGCTTTGGAGTCCTAACTTTCTTATCTGGGATGGTCTTTTTAGAACTGGTGCATGCACGGCCTTCTCTTCCCCAAGGTACGTGCACATGTAACTAAAATTCTACAGGTAAGTAAATCCTTATTTTTCCATTTACATCACTTGTTTTTTTTTTTTTTTGCTATTATTTAGATAATGTTCTAAGACATTAATATCATTGAATAGCCAAACTCTCCTTTAAGCAGCTGCTGTTCAGAATTAAATGTAATCTATGATGTAATCTATGATTTAAGCAAGGAGTACCAAGTTAATTTTACCCAACATTGTATTAAATTAATTTCAACTATATTTTTCTAATAATGGGGCATTGTTTCTCATTTGTATTCCATGAGGAAAGATTGGGAATGTATAAATATTAATACAGTTAGAGACATAATTTATGCATATTTCAAAAGTGTATCTTGGGAATGGAAATAATTTCGTTCTATGAGATTATTAGTAAATTACTGATATAAGGAAAATATAAAAAGATTAAAAATTGTCTTTTGCAGAGATTAGAGAATAATAAAGCATTGGAGAAATCTCCAGGGCAATGCTAGCACCCACGTTATGGGTTGACTGTAGTTTTCAGGTTTCTAACATACCAAGGGTACTTAAGTAAATGAAATAATTTAATGTATGATGTCTGCAAATATATGTCATGATGAAGTTGGTGAAAATAAGTTTCTACTCTTATAACATTGTGACTTCCATAATCTTTCTTTAATTTTTTCAGTGCATTCTATCACAGAAATAGCCCTTAATCTGAGAATTAGTGGAGCTAGATGTAGTGTTGATTTAGTAGGTAAACAACTTAACCTCTCTGAAAACTTCAAAAATAGTGATTTAAAGTAATGCTCTCTAATATCCCTTCCCTCTGGAAATTCTGGAGTTTTCTTTCATCTAACTGACCTCCATGTCAGGACAAGATAGATAAAATTTGACTCAATTTATTAAGGGGAAATCAAGACAGTAAATTTTATTTACATGGCACAATGTTGGGGAAAGGACCAAGTGTCCTACTAATTCAACTTTGCTAGATCTTGTTGCCTCACATGTGGTTTTAAAAATCAACGAAAATTAGAACTGTTCTTTTGAAAGTGGAAATAAAATTGCATAATCACTTGTGATTTGTTTTAAGAATTTTACCTTGAAAAACAAATTGTCTCCAAGACTTAAGTAGAAGCCTGAGAATCAAAGATTCTGGATTTTACCTATGAGACTTAAATTTTATCTTTGGCTAGTCAAAATCATAGCACTTTGTAGGGCTCTATTATGTTTTCTATGAAGTGATGAGATTGCCAATGTTTTTAACATAGTATAAATGTGTAAAGAAAAATGTGGTTATTTGCAAGTACTTTGAAAAATTGGTGGATGTTAGTATTAATTGCAACTTCAGATTTCACGTGTATATGAAAAGAGAAAAATCCAATTCTAAAACATGTATTAGACCTGTAATTAAATAACATCTCTGATCTCAGAAAGCCATACAGTGATATGCATATATTACTGAAAGCATAGAGGAAATATTTCTTTCTGAGATGCCTTTGATCTCAGTTTTATTATATACAAAGGAGGAAAATTTAAATTATTAGTAAAGTTATTTTATGGTCTAAATTGTCTAGGATTAGAGTACATGAGTCTCTCTCCACATACACATTTTTTAAATCAACCGAAGATTTAACTTACTTTAATCTTCTAATATATTGTTTTCAAATAAGCATTTTTGCACTGACACAGAATACAAAGTTGGGGTCACCAGGCTTCTCTCTATGTGTTGGAGAGAAATTGCACAGTCCTGCCAGGATTTCATTTGGTGGGTGCTTTGTAAAGGCAGGCCTTAGCAGATAGGCCTGAAACTCAGAAAACTGCCCACTACAAAAGGCTGAAGAAATAATGTCATGACCAAGAAGACTATGGGGAATTTACTTAGGGCGATATTATTATTTTTAGAGTGTCTAGGTTTCATTCTGATACAATTTATTGTCTCTATCCAGTAAAAAGCTTCACCCGTGAATGGAAAGCTAGGTTTTTCTGAGATTCAGTATCTCAAGTGATAATGAAACAGCGTTTTCTACTTAGTAATTACAAAAGCCCTCTCTCATGTCTGAGCCGCTTGGCCATCCTTTGTGCCAAAAGTGCATTTCCACTCAGGTACTTTATATTCATGTTTCCCTTATCAATACTGTGTCTAAAGATGAACATAGTAAAAGTACATTTTTTTCTTGTAATGCTTTATCTGTTTTAAAACTGAAAGTGAAAACAAGAAACAAAAAATTTATTTTCTATTGTTTTTTATTAGCCAATATCTTACTTAGCTTTAGAAATCACTTTCAGAGATGCCTATAAAAGATGTTTGTCTTAAAAGATGATGGCAAGAACTTCTGAGGACAAATAGTGATATAGAAATAATCACTGGAAGCAAAATTGATAGAGAAAGGCAAATACATCAAATTTTTCTTTTGAAAAATGTTTCACTTAAATACGTAGAGGAATGGACTGTGAATTGAGCAAATAAAAACTTCAGATCTGGGCTTTCCTACTTACTTAATCTAAGTCTTATCAATTCTCTAAACTGAAGACAATGAAATTGTTTCCTCCATTGAAGTTCTCCTTCTGAAACAAATCGTCATTATTACCTGGCTCTAAAATGTACCTTTTTTCCCAGTGAAAACATTTTAAAGATTCTCATTGAAAATTTTAATGAGTGATTAAAATAAAAATGTATTATTGCAAATCATGTCTTCCTTTAAAACTATTTTAGAGGGTCTTTGAATAATTGATATTGAGCAAAATTTACATTAGTGTTCTACTAATATTTTAAATACTCAAAAGAAAAGGATCCTTGAGTTTCACAGTCGCACCTGAGCAGTGAGGTAAGTTGACAAAGATGGAAAGAGGTCCATATTGATAAGCTAGGCACCACCCCACTTATTCCACAAGGCTTCCTTGGATGGTTTAAAGGCAATTCCTGAAACACAAATCACAATATCAAATATTTTTTCTTTCCAAAAACAACTTATATCACCCAGCACCCGGCCGGGGGTCTATCCAGGTCCTGTACCCACCCAGGGCCCAGCCTGAGCTCCACACAGCACCCACATGCCCAGTCTGGGACTCCTCTATGGACCTGAGAGTCTGAAAGTCCTCTCCGGGGTCTATCCAGCACCCCTCAGCAGAATCTGTAGGCACCCACATAGTACAGGCCCAGCCTCTCATCCCTGTACCCCTTGATTGACTCCTTAGAACCTTGGCCAAGAGTCAGGTTGCAGAGGGGGAAGGAACACTGACCAGGTCAGATTCAACTGTCGCCTTAGCCTACGGTCACTCCCCAGGGCTGCCACATGCAGGGGGTGCTCAATAAATGGGTCTTTTGACTATCTCAAAAAAAAAAAATAAAAAATAAAACAACTTACAGTTTATATTTGTGTTAAATGCTATCGTAGAAAATTTCAAAAGTGCAGAGTAAAAAGAAGAACGTAAAAGTCACCTGCAATTTCATAGCTAAAAGTAATCACAGGTAAAACTTTAGGGTTCAACCTTCCAGGTATATTCCCATTCTCCCCCTCGTCTCCATCTCTCTCTTAATTGTTCATATAATTAATACATTTGATGATTTTTAAAATAACCTGTCTCTTTTGGATTATACACCTCTCTCTACATCCCGTTCATGGGTGAATATATGTATTCATAAATGCCTGTAAAACTAACAAATTGTAAAACTCATTTCATTCGAAACATTTTCAGTAACTAAGATTGCAAATGGTGGTTTGTGATCATTATAGGAAATGAAGTTTTCCCAGATACAAAGGATTCAAATCATGAGGAACTATTGCTGGCTTTCCTGAATACAAATTTTGATTTCCGAAGACTTTCTAACCTTGGTGAGTTAAGAATAAAGTCAATCTTTATTTATTAAAAACAAAACAAAAAACAGAATCTATTCTATCTTGGGACTTGCCTTTTCTAGTTGTTAATTTTTATTAAATAAAATAATTACTCTTCTACATGCCACGCTGGAGGCTTGTGGATTTTTCTTGTTTCATATTCATGCTAAAATCCACGGAGTTATTAAAAAATATTAAAAGGCTATTTTGTTCAATATGATGGTCCTAATGGGATTGGTAACCATCAGATTAAAAAAGAGTTACCTTTACTCATATTGCCCTCTCATCTATGTCCCTGTGTACTGGGCAGTATTTTTTTAGTAAATATTTCGAGAATACTATGTTTTTTATGTGTAGGTTTCTACTAGACATTTCTCAAATTAACTGCAGTTTTGTGGTAGTTAATTTAGCATCTTTTTCAATCAAATTATTCCAATTTGGGAAATGGAGTAGAGATCATGAATTGGTCAATTTAGGCTGTCCCAGGGGAGATTATTTTCATTTGAAGAACAGGAGACTCTGACTTACACATATACATAACACTGTTCTCTGAACTATGAAGGAGATTTTGTCAGAAATTTAGCAAGTCTAACCTAAGAGAAAACACAACACTACTACATACGGCAATGTGGTACATGCTCATAAAGCATCTGATGTATTCTAAAAAATGTTCATATTTATGGGACAAAATGCTATTTAAAAGAATTTAAAAATAACTTAGTAAAAAACTCATAAATGCGGGGCTTTAACATTAGAAGTAAGACATTTTTCATTGGATAAAATACATAAAATTATAAAAACAATTTATACTAAGGGGTGGGGCTCCTGTCGCTTAGTGAGTAGGTTGCTGTCCCCATATACCAAGGGTGGAGGGTTCAAACCTGGCCCCGGCCAAACTGCAACAACAACAACAACAACAACAACAAAAACAATTTATACTCAAATCATAAAACCTAGAGAGTTAGTATTTGGAGAATTTCCTTTTTGATTGAGTAATATATAAAATTTGTGACCTGCTTTTATTTTCTTAATCTTGCTTTATAAGAACTTCCTCAGGTCAGTAAAAATATTTTAGTTTTGAATAACAGGCCATGTTAGAAGTTGAGCAAACTTTGTGTTTATTGTTGGAAATTAAGTATTTTCTCATAACAAAATTGATTGCATTTCTATTAAGGGAATTGAAAAATATATTGAGGGCTTTATATTGAGAATGGGTGGGTTATCTCAAACCATATAAAAAAAGATGTTTGCCTTCCTCATAAGGCCCTAAATGTGTTTCTGAAGTAAGTTAAATATTACAGCGTATATTTTTTCATATGATAATGTGTCTTGCAGATACAGAACTGGCTAACAGATTGGAAGAACTTAACCAGGTGAGACTGTGAAATACTTAAATGATCAATTTTAATAACAATTATGCAGCAACTTCTTTTTGATATAGTGCTTTAAAAAATTATTGATACTTCAATGTAAAATGTTTCTTCCTGCTACAGAACTGATGAAGTAATTCACAAGAAAAAAAAATTGAGTAAACTGAAAAACAAAAATGAAAAACCCTGTGGCTGAAGTGATCATAGTATAGAATGTCTAGAAATCTGGATTCTAGTATTTAGCTCTCCAGTTACCTAACCATGAAAACTTAGGCAAACTACAATTCTCTAGGCCTAAATTCTCATCTATAAAATGGGAGGCTATAAAAAGATGAGTGTTTTCTGATGTTACTACTTTTTCTAAAGAGTGGGAATCTCCTTTCCCTGAACAAAGTGTTGGCAATCTTACCAAATGAAACCCGTAGAGTGGAGGTGTTCATGCAGCACCTGGTGTGGAGAGCCTGAAGTGCTGCCCTCCCAGGAACCCTTTCTTCCCCACTCCTTGATATGCTATGGGAAAAATTCTAAAATTTGAAAATCTTTGGATTAGACGATCTCTAAATTCTTTCAACTACAACTACATGCAATTCCATTATTGTGCAAACTGTAGGATCATTTGGGAGGGAGAATTGTATCCAGTATTTTCTTCTGAGGAGGGAGGACCCAGGAGTCATGCGGTTCAGGCTGAACCCTACTTAGGCAATTAGGGTGCTTGTTAAAGAGTAAGATGAGTAGAACCCTGCATGGAAACACATAAATCTTCGGAGCTCCAGGAAAAGGCCTGCCCATTATAGGTGACATAAAATTGAGTCCAGCTACACAGGCTATATTTACAGGTTCTCCATTAATTAACACCCAGAGTTGACTTCCTTTGCCTGTAACCTGTTTCTTCCTGGTCTCCCATCAAGTCATGTACTTTTTCTAGCTAGCCTTTAAACATGATTTCTGTTTTTCTATTTCCTTCTTTGAGTTTATTTTCTTTCATTCCTTTTTAAACTTTTCCCTCTTCTTTCTCTTTCTTGTATTCTTCCTTCATTCCTTTGTTGTCTTTCTTATTTTTATCTTTTATGTTCTTCAATCAAGAACAGCATAGTTGTTAATAAAGATTAATTAATTATCATTTTTAAATTTTAACAGCTGGAAAAGCCGAAAGGACAGTTTGTGGGGGCAAAGGATGCTGAGATGTCCTATGCTATAGATGGTCTATTCTCTTCCCATCCTAACAAGCGTGGTAAGGTTATATTTCAAACTTTTAAAACTGATTTCCAAAAGAGTATTTTTGCAATTATTTCAGAGAGGGAAGAAATTCGTTGAAATTTCTTAGGCTTGTGGTCTTCGAGGCCAAGGTTCGTTTTTTAAAAAAGGTCCCAACAAAAGTGTTCCCACATAAGTGTGTCTGAGCTTTATCATGTTTACCATGCCTCACTTTTCAGGTTTATTATATAAACTCCAGTTTACCCTTGCTATTTTGGCTTAAACATTGATGCTGGGAGGATCAAAAATAGAAATAATCAAGTTTTAAGTTAATTCAAAATTTTAAGGAATCTTTTTTTGATATAAGGAGAAACCGCCATTTCTGTAACACTCGGTCCAACATTTCATTCATAACATTTAATTTTAGAAAGTTACTCTTTTGATCACTCTAAATTTCTATAACTTTCCTAGAAAACTCTTGTTTCTTACTGACATGTTTTTTAGAAATTATATTAATGTCTCTTTATTCATACAATGATGTGAGATTACCTAAGACATATTTAGTTTTACTTGTCCCCATCCCGGATTTGTTTTTAACTTTATTTAAAAAAGTGTTTTTATAATACTACTAAAAGGGAAAAAAGGAATTAGTATTAAGCACTTAGCATATGCCAGACATTTTATGTTTTAGTATCTCAAAACATAGTCCTTGAACACAGACTATAGAGCTGGACTATCTGGGTTCAAATCTCAACTCCAGTATTTCCTATCTTTTTTGGGGGGGGCAATTGCCTAATTTCCTCTGCCTCATTTTTCTTTGCCTCAAAATGCAGATAATAATAATGATCTGCATAAGATTGTTGGGAGGATTAAATGGATTTATTTAATTGAGAGTAATACTTGGCATATAGTAAGTGCTGTGCAAGGTTAACTATTTTTGATCATTTTTGATTCTTACTATTATGCTCTAATTATTAGGTTATTGTCTACAGAAGCCCTACATGATAGTGGTTAATATGACTATTTATACATGAGAAAAAAACACTTTAGAGGGATTAATTATATGCTGAAAATAACCCAAGTGCTGCTTCACTTCTCTAATGATCCTGAAGGAGACAGTGTCAGAAGAGAAGTGGCAGGTCGACGAGAGGGAACCTTGTGGCTTTTTAAGGAGTTCAGCATTTACTTTGTGTCATATGGGAAGCCCTAGGAAGTTCTGAACAAAGGACTGGTAGAGAATAAATTTTACCAGAATTATTGGTGATGCTTTATGGAGAACATGCTGCAGATGTGGAGGCAGAACCCTTTTATGAGCTGCTTAGAAGGTCTGGATGATGAGTGGTGGTGTTTGAATTAGGATGGCAGTAGTGAATAGAAGAGGGGTCTCCTTGTGTGTATGTGTGTATATATATATATATATATATATTTTTTTTTTTTTTTTGAGAGACAGAGCCTCACTTTGTTGCCCTTGGTAGAGTGCTATGGCGTCACAGCTCACAGCAACCTCCAGCTCTTGGGCTTTAGGCGATTCTCTTGCCTCAGCCTCCCAAGTCGCTGGGACTACAGATGCCCGCCAGAATGCCTGGCTATTTTTTTTGTTGCAGTTTGTCCGGGGCCGGGTTCGAACCCGCCACCCTCAGTATATGGGGCTGTGGCCCTACACACTGAGCCACAGGCACCACTGGGGGCTATAGTTTTAATAAGAAGTCAACAAAAGTTTCTGTACAATTACATGTGGGGTGTAAAAGCAAGGCAGGTGTCAAAAATTACTCTAAGGGTTTTATTCTGCTCAACTAGGGAAAAAGACAATTTCTATTTATCGAGGCTGGGATAGCTAGAGGAGGAGAAAGTTTGCAGAAGTGTTGAGACGGAGATTTGAAGGACCTTTCTGGAGTCACAGCTTAGGCTATATGTGTTAGTGATTTTAATATAAATCTCAGAGGCTTAGGGTGATAGAGTTCAAGGTGAAAGTCCAATGCATGCCGCACAGACCACTAATTTGTAGCTTTGCCATCTATAATATTGATGTAGCTTGATGGCCTCTGAGATCGTCAAGGCAGATGAGAAGGATAGAGGGCACATCCCAGCTCTCAAGTCCTCTGCTCAGAAGTGATCACAGCACTTCTATGGAAGGCCATTGGCTAGAGTTAGTTACATGGGCAGCCACCAATATATTGGTAAGAAAAGCTATTGTTAAATGTAAGGAAGTGCCAATAATACTTGGCGAGCACTGACTTACCACAATTCATCCTTTGGTCTCTTCATAAAAACTGACTCTATTCAACCTATTCCTATCAGAGACAACCACACGTCTCTTTTACTGACTGCAAGAAGCCCAATAAAGGCTTTCCAGGATATATTTACCTGTCTTCTTCAGTTACAGGTGGCTGCTCCTCCTTCACAGACCTATTCACTGAAAAGACAAGTCATTCACTCCACAGAAACCCAATAATTGCAGAGGAACAGGGAACAGATAACCACAGCCAATAATACTGTTCACAAGAAAAGAGACATGGGGTGGCGCCTGTGGCTCAGTGAGTAGGGTGCTGGCCCCACATACTGAGGGCGGCCGGTTCAAACCCAGCCCCGGCCAAACTGCAGCAACAATAACAACAACGACAAGAATAAATAAATAAAAAAAAGAAAGGAGACATGCCATATCTGGAATGCTGACCTTTAAACATTCGGAAACCTCCCTGGCAAGTGTTGTAATGTTCTCCTGCCCTGGGAATAAGAAAGAGTTTTCTTAATTAGGGCGTGGTAGTTACCAGCAGGATTCCTGTGTCCACTGCATTCTTTTCATTAGTCCCACCCTTTCCGAGGGTTTTGCTTTTCCGTTATTACCCCTGTACTCATGTGCTACTTAGGAATACTCCATTCTTGTGAATTACACAGTTATCTCGGGTCCCTTCTTACTTTCCAAGTTAAAATGCCTGTGGTTTTTTGTCTTTAAGTGCCAAAGACATTTTTATTCTAAGATTCATGGTTTCTTTAGCAATGCTATTTCCACTGACCACGCCTCCAACTTAGAAAGCTTCTCAACTGTTTGCTACAAAGACTTTTTAAAAATCAATTTCCATTATTTTGCATTCTTACCCCTAACTGAAGAGCAGTTACATTGAAGGCATCTGGAAGATACCCTCAAGTCCACACTTAGGCATTTCTTAGTCTGGTATTTCCCTGGATTTTTTTTTTTTTTTTAATCACAACTAATATTTACAGCGCATCTGTCACTGACAGTTATTTTAAATCCTATTTTACGGTGTTTGGGATCTAGAAGCAGTTAACTCTTTCAATAGGGCAAGTCATCGTATTTCTGAACTCTCTTTATTCTGATTTATTTGTCTGTGAGGAAACCAATTCCTTCCTAAATTCATCAATTTCTTGTAATCCCTTGCTGAATGTGTCCAACAGCAACCCAAACATACTGCCTGCCCATTTTCTATTTTTCAACCTTTTCTTTTAGAAGTTCAAGAGACAAGTGATATGAATTCCAAACTGTTGGCAGATGTCTGTATACCATGTACTTTTCCATTTCATAAAATGACTCTTAATTTACTGATGATATCGATTTCTTTATAAGCCATTAATGAGTTATTGACACCGTGGCACATTTTAGGTACTTCTTAGAGTAGCAAGTTTCACTTTGAGTCATAACTAGATACAGGCCACCATAAATGACAATGAGTGAAAGTGAAACCCTGCTTCCTGGATTACTGTAACATCTTGCAAACTTCTTAAATCACTTATGTAGTTGATAGACACTTCTTATACAAATAGCTGTCCAACATCTAGCATCATGCTAAAAACAAGGACCTGGTTTACAAGAGTAAACCAGACATTCACCAAGGGCATTTGATTGCTGGCTGGGGGTTTACTTCATGTAGCCGTGAAGAGATTATAAGGTGAACACTGGGGCATTGGCTCCACTGGCAATACCGTTCATGACACTTTCCTTTGACCAGGTCCCCAAATTTCTCCCAACTGTATTTCTACTTCATTGAACTGTTCATGTGGTGTGAATCCTGGCTAAGGATAGGTTTCTCTTCTGCCAGACAGAGATAGTCAAAGATACCTGAAAGGATTGAGTGAGCCATGGTGATAACTTTGTAAAGCATACTATAAAAAGAAGTGTGGATGGGCCTGGTGGTGGCGGGCCTTTGTAGTCCCAGTTACTCGGGAGCTTGAGGCCAGGAGTTTGAGGCTGCAGTGAGCTACGATTGTGCCTGTGAGTAACCACTACACTCCAGCCAGGGCAACATGGTGAGACCCTGTCTTTTGCCAAAAAAAAAAAAAAACAAGATTGAATTTACGGGCAAAGATCCTTAGTTCAATGTCTGAAAATAGACTTCTGCTTTCATAGGGTTTGAATGTTGTTTTGTTTAAGAAAAACTAGCTTGTTCGGTAAAAACAAAAGGTAGATTGTGAGTGTTTTCATAATACGCTTCTGTGCATATGTGCTAATGAGCATAAAGACTGAAATTCACTGGGGAGTCAAACTTGGGCAAGCACAAAGGCCTATCATTCATTTCAGTGAATGGCTTAACTGTACTGTCAAGTTTTCAATTCTTTTTCATCATAAATCCCATTAATCAACAGTGAATCAAAGACCCTTCTCCCAAAGATCTTAGTTTTTATAAGGTATTTAGATAAAGAAAACCAGAGAGATTTGTAATTAATTTAGATGATGCCACTGTAAGTTAGACCATTGATTGGGAACAACCTACTGATTTAAAGTTACTCATTTATATATTTGAAGATTGAAATGCTAACAACCTAGGTTAGGTTTGTCTGATGTGTAATTTTATGTTCGGGATGGGAAGACTCCATGTGCTAAAGAATGAATTTAATTGTATTTCATTAGGTGGTTCTCAAAGAGATCTTTAACTTTCTTCCTTCAGTAAACAGAAACACATTTAGGACTGCTTTTTACTTATGTGACTTCCTCTCTGGTATTTTGGTTACCCTAAGTGTTAAATAAATGGGTGAACTTCACAGAATAATCTACCACATCTGAACTGTGTTATATGTATTATTATGGAGTAACAATGCTGTTCATTAGAACTTTCCATGATGGAAACACCATCTAATTTGCATTACGCATTGTGGGAGTCAATGGTTATACTTGGCTACAAGTTGCTATTGAGCAGTTGAAATGTCACTAGTACAATGGAGAAGCTGATTTTTTAATTTTTAAAATTGCAATTAATATAAAGATTCGTATGAGGCTAATAGCTACCATATTGAACATTCCTTTTTAAAAACTCTCTTTTTCTCTGTCTTATTCAGGCATATTAACTATTTTATTCAAGTTTAAGTATCTACTGACTATTCTTCTAATAAAGAATTTGGTTTTCTTCTTCAGCTTGCTTTTGGAAATACTGTGTTTAAAGATTCTTCCTTGGATGCAAAAAAGATAAAGACATTGAAAAGATACATGCACACCCACTCTACTGCTTCAAGTGTGTTGCTGCTTCAAGCATAAGGAGACTGTGGTCTTTATTTTGCATATTATTTTCTCACTTTGCTAACTCATTATGAAGGGGGTTATAATATGCTGTAAGTATATGTTGTGAATAATGACAAATCAGTCAAACTTTTGAATGGCATGGTAC
>CAUYRH010049314.1:0-24684 GCA_963574655.1 Perodicticus potto | reverse complement strand
GGGGGAGCTTGGGTGGTGGGAGGGCGATTGGTAATTAAAAGTTTTATGTAAGGCCTTTTTCTCCCTGTGCGAACGTGTTATCTCACATAATATCCTTATGTTATTGAGAGTTTTCACTTCTTAATTTCCATTTTGTTCCTTGAATTTACTCTATTTCCTTTGGAGTCAGTTTTCCCATTGGTAAACTTGGCCTCTTTCTTTCACGGTGATCATGTTCTCATTTACCTAATTATCCACTTATGCTTTATTGGGTAGAAAATGTAACTTTCATTTGGCATGGTATATTTAGGAATTATTAAAAAATCTATATTTCTCCTTTGTGTAGAAGTTTGGCTGAAGATTGTGTGTACAGTAGACAACAGTTCAGTGACTAGGAATCTTCACTTTCGAGCAAGCAGATAAGAAGGCAGTCAAGCTGAGAGCCCTACCAGATGGGAGAATAAGAAGTAAAAACACATACGCTCTGACTCTGGGAGCTTTCTAGACACATAACTTCACTTCTTTAGAGGAGGAGAGCTGTCATGCTCGGGACATGTCAGCTGCTCCAGCTCTGTGGGCATGGACGGAGCCTCTGGGGTGGAGACGGCTGCGGAGCTGCTGTCCTGCTAACCGCTCATGTGCAGCCTCCCAACCGTCCTCTGCACTCACTCAGGGCTTCGTCAGACGGCCTGGCCGTCATGTCTCCTGCAGCCTCTTTACAGTAAATTAGGCAATAGTTTTCTCCCTGCATTTCATGCATCTGTTTTCTCTCATCTGCTTTTCATTTTCTAGAAATATGGGGTGAAATCATCACTCATTGACAAATCCCTCTCCAATTATTGATGTGAAGTTCTTACCTTTTGATCAGTTTTAACTTTTACTTCAGTGGGGCATGAAGGACCAGACAAACTTGGCTGATTTGTCATCCAGAGCCCAGCATCTAGATTTGTCTTTTAAATTGTAAGCTAAGTAACACTTGGAGACAGGATGAATAAGTTGTGAATGTCTGCAGTATGGGGACTATAGCTAATATATACTTGAAAACGTTTTTAAAAAGACAAAAAAGTAAAGTGATATGTTTTCCTAGTTTTTTCTGTTTGAGAATTAACGATTATAATTATGTACTTTGAGAAAGCAGAGCATATTAGCTAAGCATGTAAACACTGCAGTCAGAAGGACTTACGTTCAAATTCTGTGGCAGCCATAGTTAGCACCTTCAGCTTCTCATTCGTAAAATGGGGGTGATAATAATAATGGCAATAATACATACTTTACAATTAAATGACAGAATACATATGAAGTGCTAAACACGGTTCTTGGCACATAGTAAAACCTGCATAAATATTACTTTTTGTATTACTTGTTAAACTATTTTTACTTTTAAAGTTAAATCATACAAAATGTTAATATTTCCAAGTGATGTATCTATTCTGATACGTTATTGATTAAAGTCCTCTTTCATTAGAAGTGGCAGTTATTTATGATGAGGGATTTTAATCTTATTTAATATATTTCTTCAGGGACATAAGACAGTCTCTAAGGATCTTGTTTAAATTAAATTATTTTAACGTTCCTCTACATCTTTAAAAATGTTAAGATTTTAACACCGTTAACCAAATTCTGTATTGGCTTTGGAAAAGAATAAGGTTTCTTTTATAATATCTTCCTCTTTATTAACTGGCTAAACTACTTAGAATGCTTTGGGGGCACATTAAAATTCTACATGAAAGGAGCCTTAATAACTTTTGATGATAACAAAAGTTCTGACTAAATTTAAATTGATTTTGTACCTTGATATTAATAGCCGTACAGCTATTATATAGCTATTAATGATGATACAGCTATTATAATTACAACTATTATAATAAATGAAGGAATTATTGTACTAGTTAAACATTACATTATCATCTGCATAAAATGGAAATTTTTTGCTGCTTGAAAATTCTTTATTAGCATGTCTATACTGTGTGCATTTATGTTAGCTGAGAGTTCCTTCCCGACGGAATATAACATTTCCTTTTAATACAGCAGGAAATATTAACACGTTCAAGTGAAAAAGATAACTGGCTATTTAAAATACATTTAAAAGCAGTTTAGGGATGCGGAGTCAGGGTTTGCAAAGACATGTCTTGCAAATCAGTAATTAAGTAAGGTAATCTCATTATTGTACTTAACTTCTCAGCTTGCCCAGAGCATCCGTGTAACAGAAACTGTTGACTTCGTACCATTTTGATCCTTTGGTGATCCTTTTAATTCACTTGCACACGACTGTCCGCGTGAAAGGTCGCCGTGCTGTGTCCTTCGCGGTCAGCGACCCTTCCCCGGCGCGCCAGGCATTTGGGTTTCGGCCACGGAGACTTTGCTCCGAGGACGAATGGAACTTCTTTCAAGCCAGCGCGGTCCCCACCGTTTGTGCTTTGGGGAGATTTTATAATCAAGCTTTAATGATGGAAATGTCTATGGTTGGTACGTTCAAGGACATCGTTCCCAGCCCTGTGAGTAGAAGGTATGATGGCCTCGTATAAAGTGGGCAGAGAGGCGCGGAGCGAGCAGCTGAACTGGGCCCCCGGGAGCCGTTGCAGCGCGGGGCTTCGTGAAACAGGCCGTAAACGCAGCTCCCCCGAAGCTTTACTGTCTGCGGGCTAGGAATGGGCTGCTTTATCTCTGCGCTCAGGGCATTGGCCTCCTCCGCCCCCCCTCTGCCCTGGCTAAAGAGCTTCACGTCCCTGAAAACTCCCGTGTCCCCCGCCGTGTTCTCTGAGGCACCTGTTCCCCCGGCCTGGGGAGAAACGCTGCACCTGCTTGCTTGGGCGGTGCAAGAGCTTCGGAGCTCTGTCATGTTGAGTCGTTCTATTTTGATGAATATAAGGCAGCGCATTTCCAGATTGCTGCCTCATGCATATGTCTTTCCCCCACATGAAAATGAAAATATACCTTGTTCTGTCACTTAACCTGTCACTTTTATATGACTCTTAACAAAGGTCAGCATCCAAACAGATTATGGCTCTGAGTGCGGGAGCTGCGCAGTACTGACAGGGGGGAAAGATCTTATCTCAGAGATTTCATAAAATGTCCTCAGGGGAGCAGTAATGAAAATAGGCCCTGAGGCCTGGGTTCTAGTTCTGGTCCAGGAACTGTTGGCATCTTCTCAGACCCCATCACATAGGCCGACTGGGGCTCCCCCCAGACCCCTGCGTCAGCGCGGGCCTGGCAGGTGCGTGTGCGCTGAAGTTGGAGATGCGCTGCCCTGGGGGCTGACTCACGTGGGCTGGTTTCTAGAAATGTTAGTTCTGGTGAGCTATTTCACACCTGTTATAATCAGACTCATGTTCACATCCTCACGGTGGTCTGGAACACCGTAAACACTCCGGGCTGCTCGTTGACTGAGTACACAAAAGCCTCGGTTTGCTTTTTAGCCATGGCTTTTGGTCTCCCAGACCGCCTTGTACTATTTGGGGCTGAGACTTGCATGAAGTTCCATAGAAGATGCTGGCGTCTTTTTAAAATTTCTTTGGCTTCATTTTTGTCCTGGATTCTTCCCAGTAATATTACTTGTTTCTGTTTCTTTTGGAGGGGGTCTGAACACAATATTTTTTTAACTGACAAGTAAAAATTGTACATATTCGTTCTCCATAGTATAAGGTTTTGATATATTGTGGAATGACTACATCAAGCAATTTAACGTTTTCTTTGCCTCATAAACTTATCATTTCTGGTGTGCTGAGAACACTTAACATCTTAGCAGTTTTCAAGTACACAGTATATTGTTATCAGCTGTGGTTACCGTGATGTGCAATATCTCTCCTAAATTTATTTCTCCCGGGTATACAACAGATTTCTAAGGGGCATGCTCTTTGAACAGCTGTTTCTTTAAATAAAATGTGAGTAGATACTCTTTGAGAGCCCATTAGGGGATCACGCCTCACTAGCTATCCTTCCCTCCATTGGGTGAGGTGGTGGTGGAGCTGGGAGCCGGTGAGGAGCTGCTTCTTGATGCTCAGCAGTACAGCTGGGGCTAAAAGGTTCCACCATGAACCAGAATCTTGGGCGCAGAGCTGCAGCAATAGGTGGGAAGAGCCAGGAAAATCTCAATGACCTATCAAAGTGAATCTGAGGGAGAGCACTTCAACTCGTATCTTATTTATAGAAAAATTCTGACTACAAGCTCTCTGGAGATAATAAAAAAAATGGGCACATATCAGAATGTATGTAAATTCTAACATTGGTTGTATAAACTGATGGAGAACTGATGTGTGGCGCTAGACTGCATTTTGCTCTTGGAATTTGCCTTAGCTAGAAAACATACTGTTCCTCTGCTGTAGAGAATTCTGGAGACCAGAATATGAAACAGGAATCCCAAATGCTTGCCGAGGGTCCCCCACTGCAAAGGCATTGGCACAATTAATGAGGGGCTTCAGAATTTGGAAGATTTTAAATTACAAGTGTGGAACACAATGCAGAGTTAATATGTTTATATTTTTGCAACCATTAATGCAAACGGTAGTCTGAATGTGTTCATGTACTAGTTAATATTCTAAGCCATTTGATTTATAATGATAGGATAAACTCTCATATCAATTAAGATGTGCCAGTTCGGGTACTATTACGTCTCACAAATCGGTGAGTAAAGATGTGTCAGATGCGTACTAGTTTTCTACTGCTGCTGTAAAACATTTCCCCTAATTTAGTGGCTTAAACCAACACAGATTTATTACAGTAGTATAGGTCAGGAGTCCTTCCAGGCTCCAATCAGGGCTTTGGCAGTGCTGCATTCTTTTTCTGGAGGCTGTTGGTAGACTCTCTTTCCAGCTGTTCATATCCTTGCCTCGTGGTCTCTTCCCCCATCTGCAAAGCCAGCCCAGGGCGAGTGGAGTCCTTTCACATCACGTCATTCTGACTCTGCCTCCTTCCACTTTTAAAGACCCTTGTTCTGGCTCGGCACTTGTGGCTCAACGGGCTAAGGCGTCAGCCACATACACCTGAGCTGGCGGGTTCGAATCCAGCCTGGGCCCGCCAAACAACAATGACGGCTACAACCAAAAAATGGCCGGGCATTGTGGTGGGCGCCTGTAGTCCCAGCTACTTGGGAGGCGGAGGCAGGAGACTCGCTTGAGCCCAGGAACTGGAGGTTGCTGTGAGCTGTGATGCCACAGCACTCTATCCAGGGTGACAAATTGAGGCTCTGTCTCAAAAAAAAAAAAAAAAAAAAAAGACCCTTATTCTTATATTGGGCTCTCCTGGATGACACAGGATAAACCCCCCAAATGAACGTCAGCTGCGTAGTAATAACCTTAATTCCCCTTTGCCGTGCAAGGTAGCATAGTCACAGGTTCCAGGATTAGGATGTGGACAACTTGCGGAGGCCAGGTTTTTTTTTTTTTTTTGCCCTTCATAAATAGGTGAGAAGAAAAAGCCTCAAATCTTAGCAAATTTTTAGACATTTTTAGGTTCTTTCCTTCAGTTTCTTAAAAAATGAAACCTCCTTGTTTCCATCTTTTTCAACTCATAGCTGGCCATATCATCCTGCTGGAAGCCAGATGGAAGAGCTTGGAATCATCTGTCTCTGTGTGTTTGACCAAAAAAACCAAACAGCTGTTTTGAGGGGAATGGGGGACAGTTCATTTTGGGTGTAAACCTGGGATGTCCTGGTAAGCTGAGCCTTTGTTGTGTGCAGAGCCAGGACAGTGGACTTCCCTTGTATCCAGCATGATTTAGGGTAACTGACAATCTGATCCACTTCTGTATTCCTCTTAGAACTTTCTCTCTCAGAACTTCCCATTCTCGTTGTTTTCAAGGCCCATTCCAGGGCACTTCAGTCTTTCCTTTTCTCACTGCACAGTTAAGGTGAGTTCTTAGGAAGTTGGTGGAGAACAAGCACCCGTCTTCTTCCTGGTGTGGAGAGCAGTGGAGCACACCTGCACACAAGGGCCACGTTTCATACTTGTGTGGGGTGGGTGGGAAGAAGACACACAGGGACAAATGCTAGAGGATTTAAAAATCTTTTATTATTTGATTTGAGAATTAGCAGAAATAACCCATCTCTTGAGGTCAGGTGCAGTGATATCACGGGCCACAGACACGTGATGGTGAGCAGACTTTTTGGAACATGCGGATGGGGGTGTTCTCTACTCCATCCCCGTGGTCACTGAATCACATCTTGTCTCTGCCTGCCTTTCCAGTGTGGGACCCATGTGCCCCCAGCAGGGGAGGGCTGGAAGGAAGAGCGAGCCCTTCGCTACATGTCAGAAACAAATCTAAGCTTCTGGCACACGCCAAGCACACCAGTGAAATGTGCCAGGGTTTGAAGAATTGTTGTTCAGGTGCTAATGGTAATAGTTCTGTGCTTTAGCTTTATAGAGAGTTTGAAAGAATTTCAGTATCAGGAAAATGCTGTAACTCCTTCTTAGGATCATTGTTCAGGGTCTAGGTGGGTAGATACGTCCTAGCTGTGTGTCAAAAAATGAGACTGTTTTTAAAAATCCGTTTTTTGGTTTCGGAGCAAATTTGCCATGTTAACTTGCCTGTACATTGAGTTAGCAGATACAAGAAGAAAGACAGATTTGGAATGTAAAAAGCCCTGTCATCGCGTGTGTAGAATAACCCCACTCCTTTCTACTTAACACTTTTCAGCAAAATTAATACAGGGTTTAAGGCAAAGCCGTGTAACTTAGAGAAAACAGCAGTGGGAAAACATTATTTGGCAAATTATTTAAAGTGTTTCTAATGCCAATATCAAAGGGTGAGAAAACTTAATAGGCGTGGGAAGAGAAGAGCAATTAAAGGTGTCGAAAGATCCACAAAAACGAGAAACATCCAAGTAACTAAAATAGGACTAGGAAAGAGGTGATGGGGGGAGAGAGCGATGGGGCTCCCAGCAGTAGCCTCCGGAGCACACTCCAGTCCCCAAGGAGTGGCCTGGGGACCGTGGACCCCAGCCAGCACCCTGCAGTTCTGTGTCCTAGTCAGACGCCTCAGGGGACAGCCAGGAGGTAAATCTGCGGAGCTGGGGCTTCCTTAGTAAAATTCAAAATGTGTGTGGAGGCAGGATTGCAAAGTGCCCCCCAACCCAGGCACAACACGTGGGACCTGGCAAGGCAGGTGTTCACCTCCTTAGAAGGGGGCTCGAGGGCAGGGACAGAGCTTGACAGAGGCTCAAACCCGGGAGGAGTTCCAGGTGAAGGAGATTTGCTATTGTCGCCCTTGAAGGTGGAGGGGCCATGTGGTAAGGATGGAGACTGGTCTCTGGGGCACAGAGTGGCCACCTCGGCCAGCTAAACCTGAGGCCAGCCCTCTGTAACCGCCGGCACTGTGTCCACGGTTTCAGCCATCTCTGGATGGAAAAGGGCCTTGAGAGAGACCCAGCGGTGACTTGATGTCACCTGGTGCTGCAGCTTCCTCCACAGCTCTCCGTCCTCGCTGTAGCGCTCTCAGAGCCACTTCTCTGCGGCAGAAAGAGCAATGGCACCCAGCACCCAGGATGGGGGAAGGCCTGCCAGGCGGGGGGTGGAGGGTCTTACCTCACTTGAACATAGCCTTTCGGAGAAGAGTTCCTTCCTTCCTCCTTTTAGGGACCTATTCTCAGGCTCCGGGTTGACCTCACTCCTGACCTGAATCACTTTTGTCTGCACTTGAAGCAACTGAAGAAGTGGAACTGTAGCCCTTTGTCTTTGCTACCCACTTAGTTTTTTTTTTTTTTTTTTTTTTTTGCGGTTTTTGGCCAGGGCCGGGTTTGAACCCGCCACCTCTGGTATATGGGGCTGATGTCCTACACCTTTGAGCCACAGGTACCGCCCTACCCACCTAATTTTCTATCTGTGAACATAGAACTTGAAATGATTTCTACTTACCATCTATATTTTTATGGCTGGAGTTAAAAATCTTCAGTTTTGGGTTATTGAGCGCCCTAATGGTTACCATATTTTATGCATCTTTGCTCCATACTTCTGGGGATGGGAGGGCAACAGTGTGTTCATTTTGTGCTCTTCACAAGTGACTTCTTGGTGTCCTGGGATGACAAGTTGAAGATACTTTCTGACAGGTTGTACTTGAACCTTCCCCTGGTGAGCTGGATCCTTGCAGGCACTGTCCTGCAGGGACCAATGTGTTCCAGGGCTCAGCCAGACTAAGGCAGGAGTGCAGGGGTGTCCTGGCAAAGCCTGTGGGGTTAACTGAGCATGGAAGGCCTTCATTAACAAGTCACTGGCAAGCTTAAACCATGTTCTGAAGAAGAGGCAGTGGAGTTTTAGATTGTAGGGCAATAGTGATTTTCAAAACACTTCAATCCAACATGCTCAAGTAGGCAGACAGAAGCTTTTGTACACCAACTCTTGTGGGTGAGGCTGCCTGGCCCTGGGAAACTATCAGCCATGGACATGCACGAGAAGGAAAAGAATGGCTCTGTGTCACATTTACTTTAATTTAAAGTGAATTGTATTGAAAAAAAGGATACGGAAGAGTGACTGTGTCAAAATGGGTTAACTGTGTGTGTCGACTTTTATGTGGTCATTCATCTGTCATTTGAGTGATGCCTTCTGCTGGGTTGTATGACAGTGATGCCACCAGGCTGTAAAGCCTTTTTGCCTCATCCCAGCAGTACCCTCCCCTTAGAGTTTGCTTTCCCCACTGCTCACATGCCTTTGTAAGACCCAAATAAATGCTGGGGTATAAGAACCAAATGAGGTCTCCATGTCTTCAGACAAACAAGTAATCATTTAAAAACTGTTTTAAAAAGTCACTTAATTTTTAAATAATTAAAACTTAGTTTATTCATTTATTTATTTTTGAGACAGAGTCTCAGGCTGTCACCCTGGGTAGAGTGATGTCCTCCATAGTTCACAGGAACCTCAAACTCTTGAGCTCAAGTGATCCTTTGGTCTCATATTTTCTATTTTTAGTAGAGATGAGGTCTCGCTTTTGCTCAGGCTGATCTTGAACTCATGAGATCAAGGAATCCACCCACCTCAGCCTCCCAGAGTGCTAGGATTATAGGCATGAGCCACTGTGCCCAACCTAAAAATTATTTAAAATTTTAAAAATAATTTTGGAAGTCCACATATTTGTCCAATTCGGGGGATAGTTTTTTTTTTATTGTTGGGGATTCATTGAGGGTACAGGAAACCATGTTACACTGATTGCATTTGTTGGGTAAAGTCGGGGGTAGTTTTAACTTAACTGCTAACAATATAAGGATACCATAAAAATGAAAAATATAAAATGCCATAAAAATAATACAAATAAAAATCAACACAGTATAACAACAATTTTACATAGAGTTTACATTGCATTTGGTATGATACGTAATTGAGAGATGATTTAAAGTGTACAGGAGGAATACAACACAATATTAAATCAGGGACTTGAGCATCCCTGGATTTTGGTGCCCAAAGGAGCCCTGGAAACAATCTTCCATGTGGTACCCATGAGTGATGACTGTAATTCAAAAAATATTTTGAGTAGAAATTATGTGTTAATATTTTAATTTTGCATGAGTAATCACTGGAAGATATACATTTAAAAAAGAGGATAAAGGGTGAGAACACACTTGAGGTGCATCTTTGAAGGGTCAGGAGAAAACTACTAAATGCAGAACAAAAATGTTTTCACACAGTAAATGAGAAAATGTCATGAATGTTATGTCGAACAGGCAGATGAAAATATCTCAGATTGTATATGAAGCCCGCACACTGTACCCCATGATTGAAGTAATGTACACAGGTATGATTCAATAAAAAAAAAAAAGAAAGAAAACACTCTTAACATCACTAACCATCAGGAAAATAAAAACCAAAACCACAAAGCAATGTCACTTCCATACCCACTAAAATGGCACTAATCAAAAGGGCACATAATAATCAACATTGATGATTTGTAGAGAAACTTGGTACCCTCATATAATGCTGTTGGAAATAATATTATGAAAAGGTGCCACCATCTGGAAAATCTGCTGATAGATCCTCAAAAGCTAACTATGGGGTTAACCACATGGCTCAACTCTTCCATTCTTAGGTATATTCCCTCCAAAAATAACAACATATGTCCACACAACCTCTTTACATGAATATTTATAGCAGTACCAAATAGATAAGAACTGAAAACAACCCAAATGTCCATCAGCTAATGAATGGTATTATATCTATAAAAGGTATTATATCTATAAAATGGAATATTATTCAGCCATGACAATTTTGAACTATTAATGATTATTATAACATGTTAACATTCGAAATATTATGCTAAATGAATGCATTCAATAACAAAAGACAATACTGTCTGATTCCATTACATTAAAATTCTGGAATTAGTCAAATATATATAAACAGAGGGTAGATCATAGTTGCCTGGAGTAATTGGGGGCAAATTAGAAACAACTGTTAAGGAGAATAGTGTTTGTTTTCTGGGGTGATGAAAATGTTCTATATTGATTGTGGTGATTATTGAACAACTCTGGATGCACTAGAAAGCACTGAATTGTACAAAAGAGAGAAAGTACATCTTGAGAGACCTGTCAAACAATTGCTTGTAATATGTGCATATGGACTATGTTAACATTCTGATTTGAACAAAATAAAAAGAATAGCCAAGTAGTAACAGTTGTAGAGGTAATATATAATATTAAAAATAATGTTTTCAAATTGGTTCAAACTGTATTACCAACATTAACCTTTTGGGTGTATATGGGGAGAGAGGGGTTCTTAAACTCTACCTTACTCATTCACTGTTTCCATAGGCTCTGGGCCTATCACCAGGATCTGAATCCACTGAAACCATAAGAATCAGTCCACCTTGGCCTTAATACAGAGACGTCTAGGCATTTTCCTCAGGAGTTTGTTGAATTTGGAGCAGATTACTGAATGCTTTCTGGTTCTATCAGAGCTAAAACATGGACAAAGGCTTATTCAGATCGATCACTGGAACACAGCCCATGAGGGCCTCCTATTCAAATATAAGACTCAGACAAACAGAAACTCAGTTCTGCTGCCCACACCTATGAGTTTAGTAGCTGTATCCTTTGGAGGTAGACAGATGCCTTTTAGTTGGAAGCATGAAACTCTGTGGTGCCTGCTTATATAATAAAAATTTATCCACTCAAATATTGATGCCAGGAAGTAAAAAGTATCTCCAGTCCTGCACTTGGCACTGTCCCTTCCATAGCCATTGGTTGATGTAGTTCATAGTCCACTGTTGACTGCATAAACAAAAACTCACCATTATTCTCTTATAATGTGTTCCCATTGACCCAGAAATGTTTTTTGGGTTGAGAATTATAGGTCTCTGCTAAGCCTGATAACAAATAGTCAGAAACATATCCAGGTCTCTTCTTGGTATGGGGGACTATATCAAGGCACATGCCAATTACTAGACATATAAGTAACCCTAAATTTCCATTCAAGTGCAATTTAGATCCACCTAACCAGGACCATGCCTATACAGGGTTTATTAGTTTTATCATCAGTTTCCTAGTTTCTCAATTCTCTACCCATAAGTAGTTTCACTTTTAAAGGAAAGAGAATCATGTGTTTCCGCTATAGTCTTTCAAGAAACATATGTGCCTTATCTTAACAAGGTCAAAAGGAGTACTTTGATTCTGAGGCAAATTTTGTGGCGAGCCTAAGTGTTACAAAAAGTAGGATGAAAGGATACATCCTATGCACAACGGATAAACAAATAAATTAGCATATGGAGGCTTTAGGGGACCTAATACAACCCCGAAAATGCGAGGAGCCAATAGTTGAATGGTGAACTTCAAATAAACTAGAAAAGGATTCAGGATCAAGTGCATGGTGAGTCAAACAAAACTCTTCTGAACACCTTGTGAAACTAGCCTTGCCTGGTTTATTAAGCATGCAACATATGATGCAGCATTCAACTCTACCAACAGTTCCCTCAGGAGATGTTCAATCTTGAATATTAAAATATTCCTCATGCTTTTGTATAGTTCCATATTTTCACTTTCTATTTCCCTTTAACAATTCTTACAGTGCGTAAGGGTTGGTGATGAATTTTTTCTGTTTTGTAAGTATGAAAACGTCTTTGGCTTCTTTTCTAAAAAATACTTTTGCTGAGTATATTATTCTAGCTTGACAGATTTTCATTTCTTTTGTTTGTTTTTTTGTTTGTTTTAATTCTTTGATGATGTCACCTTCATCCATCCATATCTTTCTTTCTTGTAGGTAACATGCTTTTCCCCTCACCCAATTTCTTTTGCAATTTTCGTTTTATCACTGCCTTTGTTAAATTTGACTATATCATGCTTAGTTCAGTTTTCAAGTTTAATGTCCTTAGGTAGGACAGTTAAATTTGTCCCATGGTGTTGCTGTGAGCTATGTGATGCCACGGCACTTTACCGAGGGCAATAAAGTGAGACTCTGTCTCTATATATATATGAAAAAAAAATTGTCCCATGGTTCACTGTTACTCTTTTAATTTCATAAAACAGTTATTTTTCCCCTGCTTTATTTTGGGTTATTTCTATCACTTCCTTTAGGGCACAAATCTTTTCTTTTTTTCTTCTGTACTGTTCCTCTGCCATTATTTTCATTCAGTGCATTTTTAAACTCAGATATTTTAGTTTTCCTCTCTAGAAATTGCGTTCTTTCTATATCTTCAATGACTCTTATTAACTTTTTGAACATATAGACTACAATGTTCTATATGGTCTAATGTCTTTGCTGATTATAAAATTTGTGTTAGTTCTGGGTTGATTCAGTTTATTGATTTTTCATTTCATTATTGGATATGCTTTTCTTTTACATTACTGATAATCTTGGACTGGATGTCAAACACTGGATTTTTTTGTGTGTGTGTGAATTCATGTTTTTATTTTTATAAATATTTTTTAGTTTTGTCTCAGACAAGTTACTAGGAAATAGTTTCATCTTTTTGAGACTTGCCTATAGGATTCATTTGTGTGACTAGAGCAGTGTTCAGTCTAGGTTTCTACTCCTGAGGCAAGACCCTCCTGGTAGTCTATCCACGATTTAGGAGATCTAGTGAGAACACGGAATATTCCCAGCCCTATGTGAGCAATACATATTCTTCCTACTGATCCTTTCAAATGTTTCTTCCCCCTGACTTGAGTAGTTTCCCTACAACAATATGTTAATCAATACTCTGCTGAATACTTAAGAGTACTGTCTACCAATCTGTGTAGTTTTTTCTTTTAAAATTCTTCTCCCTCGGTTAATATGTCCCTCACCTCATTTACTAACCAGTAGGATGTAAGCATTCCAAATTGTATATGAAATCAGAACATTGTACCCCATAAATGCATTAATGTGTACATGATCTACCTCGTTATGATTTAATTAAAAAATAAATAAAATAAAATTCTTCTCCCTTGGATCTCTTCTGTGAGGCACACCGTAGAGGGTTTATTTCTCATCTCTCTTGTTATTATTGTTCCTCAATATGTGCTGTTCAGTGTCTTGCAAACCATTGTTTTATATACTTTGTCTTTTGGGATTTTTGTTTGTTTCTTTTTTTGGTTGTTTTTGGCAAGAGGATATATCTTTTCTCTGTTACTCCATTTTGATCAAAAACAGAACACTCCCTGCCTCCAGTAATGAATTCTTTACTTGAATTAATAGAATCATTTATGTTTTGTTCTGATTGTGATTGGTTTGTATTTCTAATCCCATCTCCAACTCTTATAACTTTTAAGTATAAGTTAATGTGTTGCCACTAAAATTGTTGGAAAAATGGATTAAATATTAGCTAAGTATAGCACTGTTTAATTTAAGATATCATAGTAGAGGTTTCAAAGATGATTGTTACAAATTCTTAAAAATTGCCATTTTGTTATGGTATCTTTCATTTCTTTATAACGCAGGCAAAGGATTCTTTTATTTTGGCACTTAAAGTGGAGGATGCTTAATATGGAGGAAATCCTAACATGCAGTTGACACATATTAATAAATTGTGTAGTTTTATGGACAATTTTATTGATTAAATAATAATTTGACTTACTATATTTATTCCAGATTTCATCTGCGATTCTACGTGCAACTGATTAAAAAGATTACTTTATCAGTATTTTAGATAGCAATTTGAACATGTCTCTTCTGGTAAAGTTCTTTCCATTTATACTGATTATAATTTGTAGAAGCAAATTTCACATTGAAAATCAAGGAAACTCACATACCACAGTTAATTGCAAAAGTTGAACTTCTAACATATTTTACCGTAATTGATTAGGAAGACTGCCTCTTAAAATTAGACACAAATTTGCAGTGGTGGAAACCAACTATAAGTGACAAAAAATTGACCTATTGTCTTTTCTTTTTTCTATTTTATCTAAAAGTAATTAGCAATATCATTAGAGAGAATTATTATTCAAACCATTTATGTGTGATGGTGTAAAATTATGTACTTGACATGTTACTTCTTTGAGTTTATTTTTTTTAATCCTAATATAAAAGAATAAGCAATATGTTTTCCTGGAAATTGTATTTTAACAGCAGTCAAAACCCAGAAATCTTTAGTCAAGATTGAATCCTAAATTCTTGACCATTGGCTATTATTCTGTTTTATGAGTTTTTTTTAAAGTTGAAATTCTGTTATGAAATTGATTTTGATGGCTTTGAGAAAGGGTAGTGGCTTAAAATGGCATGAATTTATTCTTTTACAGTTCTGGATGTCAGAAGTTTAAAATTAAAGTGTTGGCAGTTCTATATTCGTCCTGGAGGCTTTAGGGGAGACCCTTGTTTCCTTGCCACCTTCACTTCTAGAGATTACCTATATTCCTTAACTGGTGTTCCCTTTCTGCAACTTCAGAAGATATTATTCACACTTCTGTTCCTTTGTCACATCTCCTCTGTCTTTGACCTTCTTGTCTCCCTTTTATAAGGATTTTTTCCAATTATATTTATTTAGGTAATCTAAAAAAATCTCCCCATCTTGAGATTCTTAATTTGATTTTATGAGACGGGAGTGAACATCATTCAACCTGCCACTGCCACTCTCTCTCATTTCATTCAGTTTTTACTTACATATTGTCTTATTTATGCTATCTTCCTGGCTCATGTGGGCACTGGAGTAAGCAGACCTTGATTTCTCAAGGATGTTTATTATTTCCTAAAAAGGTTAAAAGAGCATCAAAACTCTAGTTACGAGTTGGCTGTCAGACTCACAAGGCACAAAATTTTGGTCCACTCTAGATCAATTTGGCTCAGCTTTTATGTAACCAAGTTGTCAGTTGTTTTTCAGTTACCATGGCACACCAAATTGAAGGCCACATAGGCTGATCATGCCCTGATGAGACAAGCATATGGCCATAGGCAGAACCTAAGTGCTTGGACCAAGGAGTGGTGAGAACTGAATTAAGCAGTGGCTGTACCATGAAAGGGTCTAGAATCCAATCACAGCAAGCCTACTTATCTCCCTATGGCAGGATTTAGTCAGATCATGCCTCCCAGTATCACCTCATGGAGAGATTCAATCAGATCACATCTTATTACCCTATGTGTATAAAACCTGAGCCAGACCTAAGCTTGAGAAGACAGATTTGAGCATTTCTTGCTGTCTCCTTGCAGGAGACTTACAATAAAGCTTTTCTTTTCTCAAAAGCTGGTACTATGATATTGTCTTCTATGTGCATGAAGCAGCAAGAAGCAAGCCCATTGTTTGGTCATTAACAGCTTTAATAAAATATGACTTGCATTTAGTTTTATCAAAAGAGGCAAAAAAAAAAAAAAAAGAAAAGATATACACCAAGAACATTATCTTCACATCATCAAAAGGTCAACCAAGGGCAACCCAAGCACACAGCCTCTTTGGCTCCCTAACCTGCCTATGGCACGGAAGTCTGACGTAGAACCAACGTGTATGGGAGTCACTTTGATATAAGTTATAAAGTGAGCACAGGCCTTATACCAGATCTATTTTTTTGATGCTCAGGCTATTATAATTTTGGTAATTCACTTCAAGTCTTGTGATAGTTTTGTAAAGAAAACACAGTATTTCTTTTCTATAATATTTTCTTGCCTTTCTTCCCCCTCCTACTTCATCTCTGTCATCATCATGATAATTATAATCTACAGCTATAATTTATTGAGTACTTTGTCTTTTTACTTTTATAAGTATATACTATTAAAAATTATAAAGTCCTATAAGTTATTAATATTATCCATTTCTTACATAGATACACATTATATCTTTTTCTCTTATCAAATCAGCAACAAAATTTGGATTGTGCTCCTTCATCTTATGAATAATCCATCTTCTCAATAAGGTGAACTCAATGAGGAAATAAATTTTTGGCCTCCTATTTTTTTAAGTTCTTGGAATTAGGTATGGCACCTTACACAAAATCAGTCATCAGAGGTTTTATGACTCTGATGCACGTATATTGAACATATGGATTAATGTGGAAGACAGAACACTAATCATTTGAAACCCGTGCCCTCAGTGTAGAAATAGAGGGTAAAACTTAGGTCCTTTATTGACAATTATCCAGAGATTCCTAGCCTAGAGGGGAAAGGAAAATAAACAGAAGTTTAGAGCATGGAAAAATGAGAGGTGTAAAGAAAGTAAGACTGGAATGTGGTAGGGTGTTGAAGATAGACAGGTGTACACAACAATATTAGGAGCATTAGACCTGACTTCCCACAGGAGGGCATTCTAATAGGATGGAAACCTTTCTTAGGTGTTGCCTTAAAGCCTTATCTGACATCTTTCCTATTTTTTCTTTTCTTTCACTAATACATATATATATTACTAATATATATATACTTTTTTACTAATATATATTTTTATTTTTTTTACTTATATATATATTTTTATTTTACTGAGCAAAGTAAAAATAAACTCTGAAAGTTTTCTTAGAGATTAGGTATGGAGGTAATACAGTTTAGAGTGGCCAAGAGTAGTTAAAAATCCCACAGCTCAGGAGCAATTCCTTGGTTTGACTCTGTCACTTTTTAACCATTTGCTTTTATAAACAAATTTTGAAGTTATGGTAAAATATATACAACATGAAATTTACCATATTAACCGTGCACAGTTTGGTGATGTTAAGTACATTTAAATTGTTGTGAATCCATTACCACCACCCATCTTTAGAATTCATTTTATAAAACTCCCATATCCCCTTTCCACCTGCTAGATTCAGGTAAACACCATTCTACTTTCTGTCTCTAGGAGTTTGACAAACCTAGGTACCTTGTGTGTATGTAAGTGGAATCAGACAGCAGTTGTCTTTTTGTAACTGCTTTGTTTCCCTTGGCATGATGTACATAAAGTTAGTCCATGTTGTAGCATCTGTAATAATATTATTACTTTTTTTAAGGCTAAATAATATTCTATTTTTTCTTTTTTGAGATAGAGTATCACTATGTCACTCTCAGTAGAGTGCTGTGTCCTCACAGCTAACAGCAACCTCAAACTCTTGGGCTTAAGCAATTCTCTTGCCTCGGCCTCCCAGTAGCTGGTACTATAGGTGCCTGCCACAGTGCCCAACTGTTTTTTTTTGTTATTATTGTCATTGTTGTTTAGCAGGCCCTGGCAGGGTTAGAATCCACATGCCCTAGTGCATGTAGCTTGCACCCTAACTACTTAGCTACAAAATATTCTATTTTGTGTATATATCATACTTTGTTTATACATTCATCCATTGATGGACATGGATTGCTTTTACCTCTTGGCTATTATGAATAATATTGCTTTGGACATGGGTATACAAATGTATCTTCAAGGGTCTGCTTTATGTTATTATAGGCATAGAATTGTTGGATAATAGGGTAAATTTATTTTTAATTCTTTGAGAAAACACTAAACTACTATTCATAGGGGCTTACCATCTTACACTTGTGCCAGCAGTACACAGTGTCCATATTTCTCTATATGCTTCTTATCAACACTTGTTTTCTGGGTTATTTGATGGTAGCCATACCAACAGATATGAGATAGTTCTGATCACTTGATTTAAATAAGTCTTCTAATTTATCTAAATTACTGTCTCTTACCTTTAAACAATTTTCATAAAATTTGTTTGAAAGGACCAGACCAATATAATATTAGGGAACATATCTAAAATTCCTTTGTGAAACTTAGAGAGAAATCAATTTTTTACAAAGCTACTTTTTTGAGACAGTCTCACTGTCACCCTGGGTGGAGTGGATGGGATATTGGAGCTTTAGTTTTATAGTGAGAGTATAAAGGTTATTTTATAATATCAAAATTGGTTGAATGATCCTTCAAAGAACTGGATTCTATATTCTACTTTGTTTTGATGGACTTCTTGGCTTTCCTAGAATTCTGAACCTCTGAATTTTTCTAAAAAAAATTATAACTTTCCAAATCAACTTAAAATTAAACATACATGTAATCAAAGAAATGTAGATAAAGAAATCAAATCATTTTCTCCCTTTTATTACCTGCCCTTTGCTCATAAAGGCCAGTGTGAACCTGCATAAAAGTCAAGGAATAGATAACTTATGTGTGTTATCAAAACCGAAGAAAGGCTTAAATATTCTTAATTTATTCTAGAAGGTTATCAGAACCTTAAACACTAGGTTTAAGTGGACAGAGAAACTGTAATAAAAAAACTATAATACAGTAGAACCTCCATAGTTGACCACCTCCCTACTTTGACCACCTCCTTTAGTTTACCTAATTTCCATAGACCAGAAAGGCACGACATGCACGTATCAATATTATGGGCCTATTTCCTTATTGTGATGACCTCTGTATGTTGACCAGTTTGTTAGAGTCCCTTGGGTGGTCAATTTACATAGGTTCTATTTTGACTTAAGAAATTGAGACAGACAAACTATTAGCAAAATTTAACAGCAGTATATTAAAACAAAGATTTCTTATAAAAATTATGCTGTCTAATCAGTAAATGAAGTACATTCCACTATCAGAAGAAAAAAACTCTTAAACATTGACAGTCATGTAATACAATTTATAATCAGTTCCTAATTTAAATTATACACTTTCTTTGGAAACTGGGCGAATGATGCTGATGCAAAACACAAAGTATTTCTAAGTTCATATTTATTGAAGCTTTCCTGTAGAGTCTACAAAATCATTAAAGATAACTTTGTAAAACTTAGGGCAATACAGACTCATATTTATATGTAAAAAATAAGGTAATGCCTTAAACCTGGATTACTACATTTAATCCTTATAACCATCCTGGGATCTGGGTGCTATTATTGGTCTCAGTTTTGCAATTAAGAAAACCTATGCTCAGATAAATTAAATGACATACTCAGAGGTGGAGAGCTAGTATTAGCAGATAATCATATAGAAACCCCTTCCTCAGAATTAAGCAAGCTAGAAAAGACATTTAATTTTATATCAGTTTTGATGATGCACAAACAGTTACACAGAATATTGCCATGGAATTTTGTAGACACTTTGGTCTGGCACTATCAAAATAAAAGCCTGAGCTAAATGTTCCTGTAAAATTGAGTTCCTTTTACTCTTTGATACCATCTGTGATCATATCAGCAGGTGTTAATTGTTCTTTTGATAATACCCAAACTATTCCTATTAAGGCTAACAGTGGGAACGTGGCCTACTGCAACTTAGTACCAAGGTCCAGACACAAAAGGAGATCTTACACCCATTTACACCTCCAAACAATATATTTTTAACTGCAATGAAGTGGTCAATTCTCTGAAGACTTTCTAAGCAACTTTCTGTAGTGTTAAATGAATTAGTTTCTCTTTCAGACCAATTAGAATAGACAAATTAACTGGAAAGTAAATTCATTGTACAATGTTATGTATAATTTACTTGCTAAAAAATAAACAACAACAAAAAAACCCTTGTAAGATAAAGGAAGTTTCTGTAGTGTGTAGAAACATGGAATTTTTGTTGGTTAACATGGCACAAACCAATTGGAAAAAATAAAAAAGCTAATTGTTATCATTCAATGACCTGTAGGTCATTTCAGGCATTTGTAAGCAGTAGACATGAAATATTTCCCTATATGTTTTCTTGGAGGTCAAAAAAAATAATAAATCCAAGTCCAAACAGTAAGCTTTTATATGATTTTCTCTTTCCTTTTAAGAAGATATGCCTTTCTTTTCTTTTCTTTTCTTTTTTTTTTTTGCTGTTTTTAAAATTTTTTTGGCCGAGGCTGGGTTGGAACAGGCTACCTATGGTATTTGGGGCCGGCTCCCTACTCCTTTGAGCCACAGGCACCGCCCTCCTTTCCTTTTCAAGAAAGATAGAAGTTTATGGAAAAGAAGATTTGGAAACCATAATATGGAATTTGGCAGTTGAACTTGAAATATAATGTGATGGTTTTTACAGCTGTTATGTGCAGAAAATAATAAATGTCTACACATGCTTTTGGGCACTAGTATGTATACAGAATGTATAGCAGCAATTATAAACATAATACACGTTATCCAGATTTATGTTTGTGTTACAATCAGTTAAAATGAGTTTCCTTAGATAAATGATAATTACAATTATTAGAAATGCATTGTTAACAAATCAAACTACCGTGGAAGTCTAGTGAATTGACCAGAGAGCTAATCATTGTTTGCTCATCCCCTTTTTTTAATATGCTAAGAGCCCCTAATAAGGGAAGCTAAAGCATTAAGCTGAGAACTGAAGTGTGAAAACTAACATTACCTTTTAATTTGATAACAGACATTAATTGACACTTAGATTTTACAGTCAATGTTTGAGGGATGGGTTCACCACGTTGATATAGCTTTGTAGGTGCCCACGTGCAGGACACCAAATCATGTCCCAATCTAAGGGCAATTGAAGAGAAGAATAGAAAATTAGCTACACAGATACCAACATTGGTAATATAGATTTTTTTTTAATCTTCTATTTATATTAAGAGCTTGTGACAGATTGCATAGGGATCCATTTGTTTGGGTTGGATTCCAGGAAAGGAGGCTACACGCTCACAAATAAGCCAAAACATCATATTACCTAGGGAATGAGGGAAAGTTGGCATTGTTTAAGCATAAATGCAAACAGAAATTTTCCCCCTTTCCCGAATGTATTTGTAAGACAATGGTAAGTGAAGTAATTATGTTCTTTGCTTTAGTTATTTATTTTTCTTGCAGAATTAAGTTCAGAATTTGTTTGGACACATTTCTGTTCTCAAGATAAGATAGAAATGATGCATTTAGTAATTTTTTTCAATTAGCTTGTGGATAGATCAAGATGCTTAATTCTTCCCTCTGCAGTTAATAAATTTTTAACACATGAAACTTGTGAGGGGTTTTTTCCTTCCAATTTATTGACTTTGCAAACTGAGGCAGAGTTTGTTCAATTGATTTCATTCTAACTACTTTCAGTAAATATTTTAAATTTTCCTACAGTTTTGAGGATAAGCATTTTACCTCTTCTTAACATTCTTCGTGATTATATTTGCCTCAATCTTAACTTTCTTTCTTTCTAATATAAGCATAAAGAAAATCTTATTCGAACCTGAATTACTTTCAAAAGTAAATGACCAGAGTTGTTTGGGGTACCACCATTAAAATTTACCATTTTGATTTTCTATATGGGTAACATTTTCAAACTATCATTATAATTCTGACTCATTCTTTCACCATTGTTTGTGAATCCCTACCGTCTATTAGATGCCAGGCACTGTGCTTGATGTCAAACATACAAAGATGAAAAATGATTTCCCTGTTTCAGTGAAGCTATAATCTCTATGGAGTGAGGGGGATGAACATGTAAATATCCTCTATTATGACAGAAGTATAATGCCAATGAAAGAGGATAGAAATGTAGAAGACTCACAAGAAAGTTCTGGAATTGACCAGTTCATTAGCCACTAAGCCTAGAGAAATAAACACGCAGAGGAGTAGAATGTTAAACGAGCTGAGGAAGCCATTCAAACACATCATCTAACCTGGAGTCCAATTTCTTGGCAATTATGAGATATCTAACTGGAACGTTACTGGAGAGATTCAGATGAACTGAAAACACGTATGTGACAACGTATGTAGGTTTTGGTTTCTTCGTTGCTGTTATGATGAAATAATGCTATTTGTTAAACTAACATGCACATTGGGAAAGTTCATACCTATATACAGTATGCATAAAAATGTTTATTTAATCACATTTTGAGTCAGTGAATAACTTCCCATTTCTCTTGGGTCAGACGTGAACTCTTTTCACAGATAACATCCTTGAAGAAACATGGAGAGCTAGAATGCGTCTGACTTAGGTGTTATTGGTTGATGACCCTATGTAGGTGGCAGTAATAACACTTGTGGCGCTGAGGGAAGGAGACAGTAAAGACAGGAATAGAATGTGATGAACTACATAGAAAAAAAATAAGAACAGGTAATTTTTTGGATTATTTATGATTCCTTCCATGAGAATTGACTATCATCTTAAAATATTAGTTTGTTTTGATGAAACTTTTATTATGTATAATTATTAAAAGCCAATACTCAAGATTTTTATGTTGCAAAATAGGCACTCAAAAATATAAGCTGAACTTTTCCCCCCAAACATAAATTTGAATGGTTTTTCCCAACTGACCCGTTGAGTAAATACTAATTATGACACAATTAGCACTCTACAAAAAAGGAGTTATTTTTCTTTGTCATTAACATCTCCTTTCTCCACTTATGTGATCTAAAGAAACCATTAATGAATTCTTCAAATCTTATCTAATCTGAATATTTTATTTTGTTGTTGCAGTTTATTAACATAGGTAATCCTTGACTGGGTATATGTATGCAATTTTGTGGATTTTGAAAAATATTCACTCTATGTCATTGATTGAGATAATAGGTAAGAGATAATCAACTCTTTTGTATGGTTTCTTTGCCTTACCTTCTACTTATCTAATTATCCTACCTTTCCATACCAGAAAAAAGAAAAAGAACATTCATTTTTTTTACATGAAAATTTTTGGTATTCTAATACTATAAGGCAGTGGTTCCTACCCTTCCTAATGCCACGGCACTTTAACACAGTTCCTGTGGGTTTCGACCCACAGGTTGAGACTGCTGCTATAAGGGCTTCTTTTAATCTTTTATTAGCTATTTTTAAAATAATGCACATATTTTCTTAGTTTTTTTCATTAGCAAGTATATAGCTAATATTGCTAATATATAAATAGTGCATGATTATTGAGAATTTTGGAAAAAGAAATACTAAGAAGGAAATGAAAGTCACTATTAATACTTTCATTATTAATTATTGTTATATGTCAATTTACTTTCAGAAGTGTGTTTTTATCTGGATGCGTCTAGCTAAATTGGCAACAGAAGGCACATTGCAATTGTTAAAACTGCTTGGCTACTTATCATGAAGATTTGCTTAACCATAGAATGGTTTCCTAAATCATGATTTTAAATAGCCATGTACCATTTCAGCACGTGGATATAAAATAATTTATTCATTTAGTCTGCTATGGTCATAGTTTTTAATTTTCCTTCTTACAAATAATGATATAACAAATGTCTTATGCATAAATATTCTTGCATATATCTGATTTTCTTTAGTTTAAAAGGAAGATCTATATTCAAAGGCATGGTCATTTTGATAGTAATGATGCCTTTTTTTTAAAAAAATTAAATCATAGCTGCATACATTAGTGCAATCAAGGGGTATAAGTTGCTGGTTTCATATACAATCTGAAATGTTTTCATCAAACTGCTTAACATAGCCTTCATGGCATTTTCTTACTTATTGTATGAAGACATTTATATTCTGCATTTAATAAGTTTTGCCTGTACCCTTCTAAGATGTACCGTAGGTGTGGCTCCACCAGTTACCCTTCCTCCACCCCAACCTCTCCCCTCCCCTCCCCTCCTTTGCCTCTTTCCCCATATTCTTGTGCTACAGTTGGGTTATAGGCTTCATATGAAACCTTTAAATTAGCTTCAGAGTAGGGCTAAGTACATTGGATAATTTTTCTTCCATTCTTCACATACTTTGCCAAGAAGAATATGTTCCAGCTACATCCATGTAAACATGAAAGAGGTAAAGTTTCCAACTTTCTTTAAGGCTACATAGTTTTCCATAGTATAATGTACCACAATTTATTAATCCATTCGTGGGTCGATGAGCACTTGAGCTTCTTCCATGACTTAGCAATTATGAATTGGGATGCAATAAACATTCTGGTACAGATGTCTTTGTTATAATGTGATTTTTAGTCTTTTGGGTATATACCTAGTAAAGGAATTATCGGGTCAAATGGAAAGTCTACTTTTAGATCTCTAAGTACTCTCCAAACATCCTTCCAAAAGGAACGTATTAGTGTGCATTCCCACCAGTAGTGTAGAAGTATTCCCTTTTCTCCACACCCACACCAGCATCTCTGGTTTTGGGATTTTTGTCATGTGGGCTAATCTTACTAGAGTTAGGTGATATCTCAAAGTAGTTTTGATTTGCATTTCTCTGATGATTAAGGATGGTGAGCATTTTTTCATGTGTTTGTACGCCATGCACGTATCTTCTTTAGAGAAGTTTCTCTTTAAGTTCTTTGCCCACCCTGAGATGGGGTCACTTGTTCTTTTCTTGCTAATACGTTTGAGTTCTCTGTGGATTCTGGTTATTAAACCTTTGTCGGAGGCATAACCTGCAAGTATTTTCTCCCTTTCTGAGGGCTGTCTGCTTGCTATACTTACTATGTTCTTGGCTGTACAGAAGCTTTTTAGTTTGATCATGTCCCAGTAGTGTATTTTTGATACTGCTTCAATTGCCTGGGGAGTCCTCCTCATAAAATATTCACCCAAGCCAATTCCTTCAAGAGTT
>CAUYRH010049313.1:0-21283 GCA_963574655.1 Perodicticus potto | reverse complement strand
GTCAATGACCATTCTCTTCTAGCTTGAAAGGTTTGATCAGAGAGATCTGCAGTTATTCTAATATTCTTCCCCTTGTAGGTAATGGATTTCTTACGTCTGGCTGCTTTCAGAATTTTCTCCTTCTTATTAACTTTAGTGAATCTAATTATGATGTGCCTCAGGAATGTCTTATTCGGGTTGAGTCATGCTGGGGTTCTGAAACTATCTGCTATCTGCATTTTAGAATCTCTTGGCATGTCTGGAAAGTTCTCTTTCATAATCTCATAAAGAAGAGACTCTGTGCCTTGTGTTGCCACTTCATCATTTTCAGGTATCCCTATACGGTGAATATTGGTTTTCTTCGAGTTATCCCAGAGCTGTCTGAGAGAATGATCCGTTTTTGCCATCCATTTCTCTTCCGCTTTGTAGGTTTGGGAGCGTTTGAAAGCTTTGTCTTCAATGTCAGAAATGCTTTCTTCTGCTTGCTCCATTCTGTTGCTGAGAGATTCTACTGTGTTTCTCAGATCTTTGAGGCCTGTCACTTCTTGTGTCAATGTGTGAAAATCTCTGGTCATTTGGTCTTTGAATTCCTTGTCTTCTTGAGATAATTTTGAAATGCTCCCTGAATTTCTAATTCCACCTTTTCCTCTATTTTATTGGTCTTCTTTGTGATCCAAATTCTGAATTCGATTTCTGACATCTCAGCCACCTGTTTATGCATAGGATTGTCATTTGCATCTGCCAAATTGTTCCTTGGGGGGTGATTGGTCTAATCTGGTTGTTCACGTTGCCAGAGCTTTTCCACTGATTCTGCCCCATGATTATTTTGCACCATTTGACTTAATGAGTAGATAAGGATAAGTTGGGTTGGGGGTTGTAATAGTGATTGACCAGTCCTTTGCCTGGAACCAGGGACTGACGTCTGTACCTTTTCCCCTAGAGTTTTGTCAAGGGGAAAAAGTAAAGACATACCTTGTACCATGTACGTGTACCTTGTACAGTGCTACTGCCTGAGAAACTGGGGACCATCTCGGTTTGGTGAGGTTAAGTGGCTCTGTCTTATTTTCAGCTGGTCTCTGTCTTACCCCAGAGAATCAGTTACTCTGGGTTGAAGTCTGAGCTGTGGAGAAATACCAGCAGTTAAGTCACCACACCCCCCACAGGCAACAATTGGAAAAGGACAATCAAACCTTCTCACTACCACACACCCAGGGTACCACTTTGGAAAGTGCTTGGGTGATTTGCCTAGTTGAAGAGGTCCCAATCAATTGTCCCAGCCAGTACTGGCTTCAAATGTAAGAGTTGAAAAGTCTCTGGCAGCTAGATAGCAGCGGTCTGCTGGCAGATCTAATATAACTTGCTCCGGTGCTCTTTGAGCTCAGGAGGGCCCCCTGCCCCCAGCAAGGAAATTATTCTGGGAAGGTTGATGCCTCCTTCCCCACCTTGGCCCTCTGTCACTTGTAACCCCGCAGGGCTGTGATCCAGTTCCCTTCAATGAGCAGATGCTCCAGAGGTTTGCGCCTGCCTGCGTCACCGGGAGGTTGTGGCTCCTCAGCCAGGCTGCCACCCTCTGCCACTCTCTGTCACTCTTTGGTAGGGGGAGGTAAGGCCTGACAACCTGGGTGCTTGATAGGGGCTGGGGCGATTCACTCAGTTCCAGCCCTGTCCCTGATTGATGTTGCTGATAGAACAGAACAAGTTTGCAGAATTTGTTTCTGTCCTGGCTATTTTCCCCTGTGGATCAGACGTTGGGCTGCAAATGCAGCTGACCCAGTCTGTGAGTTCCAGCCCTTTGTCTTAGCTTTCATCCCCTGAGGGCCAGGTGCATCTTAAGCTGAGTAAAGCAGTCTTCATCCTGGGAGTTGGCTGTCTCTGGGTGTGTATTCTAATCCCCATGCCCCATCCTGGCCATTATCGCCTCAGGCATACCCTTAACCACCAGGGCCTGCACTTCTGTTTCAGGTCCATTCTGGTGGTGGCTGCCACCAGAGAAGCTGCTCAGCTTTCCCTGGCTGCTGAGAGAGACTGGGAGTCTCTCCTCAAACCATTCCCAGGGGTGCGAGCCCCACTGCCATTGTTCCCACCGCTGTGGCTGCCGCTCAGTGCCTCAGGGGACTGACTGCCTCTCCAGTTTGGCCTCCTCTCGGCTTACTTTTGTCTCCCCAGTCCCGAGCCAGAAAATCAGCACAGATCAGCAACAGTCCATTCCCCATCCACAACCCTCGAGAAAATGTCCAAGAATCTGGACCCCGTGGGGGACAGGCCTCCAGACCTTGGGGTGAGAGTGGAGGGGAGTGCGAGGAGTTTAAACTTGCAGGTAGAGAATATATACAGTTTATATACAGTTTAATACAGTTTTATGTCTGACAGGAGAGTCCCATGGCACCCTAGTAGAGGAAGGAGGGCCAGTTTTTAGAGGGTCTCTCCCATGGGGTAGAGTGGGAGGACATCTGAACTCTGCTTGCTTGTTTATATGGAGGTATGGAGTATACTGTGAGCTGTTCTCATGAGGGAGGGGACTCCCGTCTGCTTGGCGATGTGTTCTGTACCTTTTGTTTGTGTCCTTGGGGTTGCAGGTCACCCTAGCAGGGTTTATGTGTGTTGTTCAACCTTCTCTGTTGGCTCAGATCCAAACCATTGGCTTTCTTGCTAAATTTCTGTCCTTTAACTCTCCTTCTGGATGGGAGCCTCTGCGGAAAGCTGGCTACAGATTGCCATCTTGGCTCCTCCCCCATATACATTCTTTTTTGATTATTACTACTATTTTTTAGGGACAAGATCTTGCTCTTTCATTCAGGCTGGACTGAAATGGCAATTTCACAGTTCACTGCAGCCTCAAACCCCTGGATTATGTGATCTTTCTACCTTAGCCTCCTGTGCAGCTGGGAGTACAAGTGCATGCCACCACAACTCAGTAATTTTTTTCATTTTTTTTAGTAGAGAAAGGGTCTTACTGTGTTTCTTAGGCTGATTATGAACTCCTGGCCTTAGTGATTCTACTACCTTGGCCTCCCAAAGTAATGGGATTATAGGAGTGAGCCTTCATTTATTTTTTGTTCTGAGTAAACACTGCTTTTGTAATCAGAAAAACTACAATAAATGTAATGTAAAAGATGTGGTAGAGGAATCAACATTTTCTGTGTCTGATTGCAAGAACTAAATCATTGGGTATTTCTGGAATTCTGTTTACCTGAAAACTTTACTTACTCCTTAATTACAAGTCCACATAGCTAAGAACTAGGTATTGTATCTAACAGGGTAGTCCAAGAGAAAATATTACTGAGTGTTATCAACACCCTTGTTTGCATGTTTCTGTGCTTCTGTGAAGGAACTTGTGGAACTTAGTAAATTAAAAATACCAATCATTTTAGTGAATAAGATCAGTTAAACCACATATCTCAGAATTTTTGAAACAATGAGCTGATTTATTGCAGTTTGAAGGAAATAATTGGCACACCATGTGACTTAATATAGTGTAATCTCTATTCTTTAAGTGATAATTGGTCAAAGTTAGCATCAGTAATTGGAACTTCATCATGTTTGATTACCAAATCTTACAATACCATGCTATACCACCACTGTACTGCCATTTACTGAAGCTCCTATTAAAAGATAGATACTTTGCACATATCAGCATGTTTAATCTGGCCTACAGGGCAGATAATTTTATTTTATGTATGTGAAAATGATACTCAAAGATATTAATCAATTCAGCTATGTGCAGAAATACTAAGATTTGGCTCAGCCTGCATAAGTGAACTCAGATGTTGAAAGGATTTTTAATTTTTAAAAAAGTATGTGTTATATTAATGGTGATTAATATATATTGATTTCTTCCTCTGCATGTTGACATTAATTGATTTTTAAATTTGTGTGTACTGCTTTTAAAAGGAGCAACTGAAGGATCATTGCTGTAGGGTTGATATACTTCAAAAACTTTGAGAAGGCTATTTTGAGATGCATAGTTTTTTTTTTCCTTTTTTCAATATTTAATCATCAGAGGATAAAATCAAACCTATAATATGCTAAGTACTCAATGCCATTGGATAAGCCATTTCAGGCTACTTGCAGAAGTCAAGATATAGAGAATTTTTCTAACATACTATTGCCCTCCATTTTCTGCTTTATTCTGAAAGAATAGGCATCCTTTAAATATGAGATTAAAAGATGAAAATTCAGGGTTGTTTTGGCTATCTTTCAATAGCAGCTTTTTCTGTCTGTATGTCTGTTAGAAACAGCAATAAATACTGGGTCTTGGTGACTGTATATGCTGGTGAGGATTTTGTATATCCATACAAAAGAATGGATACATTTTATTTTATTTTAAAATTATTATTATTTTAATTGATATAATAATAATTGAATGTATTTATGAACTATAGTGTGATATTTCAGTACATGTGTCCAATGTGTAATATCAAATCAGGATAATTATCAAATTCATTGCCTCAAACATTTATCATTTTTTGGTATTGCAAATGTGTAAAATTCTCTCTCATAGCTATTTGAAAATACATAATAAATTGTTAACTAGTGTCACCCTAGAGTGCTAAAGAACACCAAATTTATTCCTACTATCTAGCTGGAAATTTATATCCCTTCACAAACTCTCCCTATCCACCATGTGCCTCTGTGTCTCATAACCACTGTTATCTCTCTGCTCCTTTGAGATCAACTTTTTTAGCTTCCACATGTGAATGAGAGCATGCAGTTTTTATCTTTCTGTTCTTGGCTTATTTCACTTAACATAATTCCCTTCAGGCTCATCCATATTGCCATGAATGGCAGGGTTTTATTCTTTTTCATTACTGAGTAGTACTCCATTGTGGATATATGCACTATATTTTCTTTACCAGTTCATCTGTTGAATCAACTTAGGTTGATTCTCTAGCTTTACTATTGTGAATAATGCTATAATAAACATAGGAGTCCAAATTTCTCTTTGACATACTTCTTTCTTTTCCATTGAATATATAAGATATATATATATATATATTTATATAATATACTGAGTATATGTGTATATATATATGTATATATATACTCAGGAGCAGGACTGCTGGATAATATGGTAGTCTTATTTTTAGTTTTTTTCAGAACCATCACACTCTTTTTCTTAATAGTTATACTATTAAAAATTATAATTTATTCCTATCAACAGTGTATAAGAGGTTCCCCTTTCTCTGCGTCATTCTAACTGGAGTGAGATGGTATCTCACTGTGGTTTTGATTTGCCTTCCCCTACCCTAATGATTAGTGATCTTGGGCATTTTTCATATATTTTTTGTTCATTTGTATGTCTTCTTTGTTTTTTTTTTTTTTTGCAGTTTTAGCTGAGGGCTGGGTTTGAACCCACCACCTCTGGCATATGGGGCCAGCGCCTTACTCCTTTGAGCCACAGGAGCTGCCCCCATTTGTATGTCTTCTTTTGAGAGATATCTATTCAAACCATTTGTCCATTTTTAAGTGAGATTGTTTGCTTTTTCCTTTTGCTGTTGATCTGGTTGTTTCTTGTATATTCTGGCTATTGATTCCTTGTCAGATAAACAGTTTGCACATTTTTCCAACTCTGCAGGTTGTCTTTTTGTTCTATTGATTGTTTTCTTTGCTGTGCAGATGCTTTTTAGGTTTCTATAATACCATTTGTTTATTTTTGCTTTTGAGGTCTTATCCATAAAATCTTTTTTTTTTTTTTAAGAGACAGAGTTTCACTTTATTGCCCTGGGTAGAGTGCCATGGCATCACCCAGCTCACAGCAACCTCCAACTCCTGGGCTTAGGTGATTCTCTTGCCTCAGCCTCCCGAGTCACTGGGACTACAGGTGCCTGCCACAACACCCGGCTATTTTTTTGTTGCAGTTTGGCTGGGGCCGGGTTTGAACTCACCACTCTCAGTATATAGGGCTGGCGCCCCACCGACTGAGCCACAGGTGCCGCCCTTGTTTATAAAATCTTTACCCAGACCAATGTCCTGAAGCATTTCCCCTATGGTTTCTCAGTAGTTTCATAGTTTCTGGTCTTATGTTTAAGTTTTTAATCAACTTTGAGTTGATTTTTATATATAATGAGATTCAGGGATTTAGTTTCATTCTTTTGCATATAGACATCCAGTTTCCACAGAAACTATTATTGAAGAGACTATTCTTTTCTTGATCAGAGTTCTTTGCATCTTTGTTAAAAATCAGCTGGCTGTAAATATGTGGATGATTTATTTCTGGGTTCTCTATTCTGTTCCATTGGTCTGTACATCTGTTTCTATGCCAGTAGCGTGTTGTTTTGATTACTATAGTTTTATAGTTTGTTTTCTGAAGTTAAGTGGTATGATTCCTCTAGCTTGGTTTTTGGTCAAAACTACTTTGCCTATTTGGTGTCTTCTATAGTTCTATATGACTCTTAGATTTTTTTTTCTATTTCTGTGAAGAAGCCATTAGTATTTTGGTAGGAATTACCTTGAGTCTGTAGATCTCTTGGGTAGTATGATTATTTTAACAGCATTAATTCTTCCAATCTATGATCATGGGAATTCTTACTCTTTGTGCATGTGCCCTCTTCAATTTCCTTTACCAGAATCTTATTGTTTTCCTTGTATAGAGCTTTTCTTGATTGAACGCCTTCCTAGCTATTATATATGGGATTGCTTTCTTGATTTTTTTTTCAGCTAATTTATTGTTAGTGTATAGAAAGACTACTGGATTTTACACATTAAATTTAATTGCTCTGGCTAAGACTTTCATTACTATATTGGATAAGAGCAGTGAGAGTAGGCATCTTTGTATTGTTCTAAAGGTAAACCTTTCAGCATTTTCCCAATGTGATGTTAGCTGAGGGTTTATTACAGCACTTATTGTGTTGACATATGTTCCTTCTATACCTAATTTTTTTTTTTTATCATGAAGGGAAGTTGAATTCTATAAGATGCTTTTTATACCCCTATTGAGATGATCATACTGTTTCTGTCCTTTATTCTATTGATGTGATGTACTATGATTATTAATTTGCATATACTAAACTTTTCTTACATCCTTGAGATAAATCCTACTTGATTCTATGAAGGTGTATAATCTTTTAAATATGCTGTTGTATTTGCCTTTCTAGTATTTTGTTGAGAACTTTTGCATCTGTGTCCATCGGAAATATTGACCTGTAGTTTCCTTTGTTGTTGTTGTTTGGTTTTAGTATCAGGGCAATGATGGTCTCATAATTCCCTCTCCTTCAATTCTTTGGAATTGTTTGAGAAGAATTAGTTTTAGTTTTCCTTTAAACATTTGGTAGAATTTAGCAGTAAAGCCATCTGGTCCTGGAATTTTCTTTGTTGAGAAACATTTTATTCCTAATTCAATCTCATTACTTGTTAATGGTCTGTTCAGATTTTCTATTTCTTCTTGGTTAGTCTTGGTAGATTGTGTGTGTCCAGGAATGTATACATTTCCTCTAGGTCAGGCATCCTCAAACTTTTTAAACAGGGGGCCAATTCATTGTCTCTCAGACCATTGGAGGGCCGGACTATAGTTTAAAAATAAAATCTATGAACAAATTCCTATGCACACTGCACATGTCTTATTTTGAAGTAAAAAACAAAATGGGAACAAATACAATTCACACCAATGCATGTGGCCCATAGGCCATAGTTTGAGGACCCCTGTTGTAGGTTTTCCAATTTGTTGGTGTATATTGCTGTTTATAATAACCTCTCACAATCCTTTGTACTGCTGTGTTATCAGTCATAATCTCTCCTTTTTCATTTCTGATTTTATTTTTTTGAGTCTTTTTCTTTTTTTCTTGATCTAGCTAAGAGTTTGTCAATTATACATTTTCACAAAATGTCAAATTTTGGGGTTTTTTGAACTTATTTGTTCTCAATTTTATTTATTTCTGCTCTTGTTTGTTATTTATTTTCTTCTCTTAATTTTAGGTTTGGCATATTCTTGTTTTTCTAGTTCTTTGAAATGTATCATTAAGTTATTTGAAATCTTCCTACTTTTTTATGTAGGCATTTATTACTATGAACTTCACTCTTAGTGCTGCTTTTACTGTAGCTAATGGATTTTTGTGTGCTGTGTTCCTATTTTCACTTTCATCAAGAAATTTTTAAATTTTCTTCTTAACTTCTTCACTGGCCCATTGGTAGTTTAGGAGCATGTTACATTTTCATGTATTTGTACAATTTCCAAAGTTCTTTTTCTTATTGACTTCCAGTTTTATTCCATTATGGTCAGAAAAGATACTTGACATAATTTCAATTAAAAACTTTTTTTGAAATTTCTTCTATGACCTATAATGTGGTCAATCCAGGAGAATGTTCCATGGGTTGATGAAAAGGTTGTGTATTCTACAGCTATTGGATATTCCACAAATTTCTTTTAGGCCCATTTTGTTTAAAGAGTGGTTTAAATCTAATGCTCCTTTGTTGATAGTCTGTCTAGATGATCTGTCTAATGCTGGGAGTGGGATATTCAAGTTCTCAACTATTATTGTATTGCAGTCTAACTCTCCTTTCAGATATAATAATTTAGTAATATTTGTTTTATATACAGAGGATGCCAAAAACATATACATGTTTAAGAAAGAAAAAAAACTGTATTAAATTACTCAATACCTACTACTAACAAAAGATGAATACAAGTCATATTGAGTACCTCTTGAATTGCAGAAGACAAATGTGACTTGAATATCCATTTTTCCAATATACATCTTTAAACAGGATAATTTAATCTGCTTACATTCAAGGCTATTATTGATAGATGACAAGTTATTCATATCATTTTTTTTTTTTTTGAGACAGAGCCTCAAGCTGTCACCCTGGATAGAGTGCTGTGGCATTACAGCTCATAACAACCTCCAATTCCTGGGCTCAAGCCAATCTCCTGCCTCTGCCTCCCAAGTAGCTGGGACTACAGGCGCCCGCCACAATGCCTGGCCATTTTTTGGTTGCAGCCGTCATTGTTGTTTGGCGGGCCTGGGCTGGATTCGAACCCGCCAGCTCAGGTGTACGTGGCTGTCGCCTTAGCCCGTTGAGCCACAGGTGCCAAGCCTATTCATATCATTTTGATAATTGTTTTCTGGTTGCTTTGTACAAATTCAATACAGTTTTTTCCTTTCTTAAAATGCATATGCATTTCTTTTGCACCATCTGTATTTGGGTGCTCCAGCTTTAGGGGGTATATATATTTACAACTGTTATATTGTCTTGCTGAATCCATCCCTTTATCATTATATAATGGCTTTCTTTGTCTTTTTTTATAGCTTTGAAGTTAAAGTCTATTTTATCTGATATAGTGTAGCTACTCCTGCTTGCTTTTGGTTTCTATTCCTGTGAAATACCTTTTTCTATCCCTTCATTCTAAGTCTATGCTATCTTTGCAGGTGAAGTATATTCTTGTAGGCAGCACACAGTTGGGTCATTTTATTGTCCATTTTTCCAATATACATCTTTAAACAGGATAATTTAATCTGCTTACATTCAAGGCTATAATTGATAGATGACAAGTTATTAATATAATTTTGATAATTGTTTTCTGGTTGTTTTGCATATATTCTTTTTTCTTTTCTTCCTCTCTTCCTCTCTTATTGTTTATTTTTGCAGTTTGGTGGTTTTCTATATAGCTATGAGTTTTGATTTCTTCAGATATGTTTTTAATCAATTTGAAATAATAGGACATAGAAAAATTATTTTTACTAATGAAAAAAAACAAGCAAGAAAAGATTATTACAACAGGGCAATATCTGTTCAGGGGTGCATTGCTTACGCTGACATCATTTTATTTTTACTCTTCCCCTCTAATTGAAGCTATTATTATCTCTTTACTCTTGAGGAAACTGAGGCTTAGAGAGGTTAAGTGACTTATTCCAGGTCACCTAGCTGAGATGTGCTAGAACTGGTGGAGCTTAGACTGTAAAAATGCTGAACCTATGTTTTTTTAAATTGAATTTATTTTACTTTTTTAAGCTTCAGATTAATAGGAGCGTACAAATGGTTAGGTTCATTGTTTTCTGAACCTATGTTTTAACCAGGATATTTTTCTGTCTCAGATGTGACAGTCTCCTGTGAGAAGAACTTATGCAATTCTAAGTAGCTGGTGAGATGAGAAAAGAACCTTGAATGTAAGGGTTACTGTCTTCATTGGACTTTTTAAGCCTCCAATTAAATATTTGTCCAGAAGTTTGTGGGCCAGAGACCCTATGATTGTGCACTTACATCACCATAATCTCTCTGTTCTCCCTGTCCCCAGTGGGAAGAGAAAGGGGGTGATAAAGGTGTATGGAGATAGTTTTAGGTTGTCAGGTGAGCTGGCAAGTGCAGTCCCAGGGCAGAGGAAGCAGAGTCTAAGGCTAGTTAAGACAGCAATACTTTATGGCTTACAAATGAATTCCATTTCATAGCTCAACTCCCTTAAGTTGTCTCTTCCTGTGATTAATTCTTATTCTCCTAGTTCCCTTTAAGCAGACTGTTGTTGATAGGGAGTGTTCAGTGTTGAATGAGTAAAATGTACTAATGCATGTTCTCTTCAGCCAGAGATAACCTGGCTTTAAACATGATGAGTGTGACTTTTACAAGGGAAGATATCATCAGGAAAGGGGGTGCGAGGCTTTTGCATTGGACGTTCAGGTATAAGCTCATTGTCTAGCAGCGTTTCAATCTCTCTCTTTCTCTTTCCTGACCATTTTGAATAACTTAATTTTTCTGTCAGTGTCCCTAAAACGAAGTGATTTACTGATGTAAATAACCCAACTAACTGCTTTCTGGATTTAATAAACTTTTTTTATTACCCAAAAAGTATTCCACACCTTTTCCTCCCAAAGTTAACAATGATGAAAATAAGTAAAGTTTCTGGGAAAACCATAGAGCTTAAAAGTCATTAAGTTACTTCGGATTGGAAGTGACATTTTTCGGGGGAGGGTGGGAGACCAGAGACTTTTATTCCCCTATGTGTGTTTGTGCTCAGACTTGCACAGACTTGGAGAGAGAACAGAGAGGTTTTTCTAGTTAGAATTATATACTTAGTAATTCAACTATGAAGACTTCATAATTTTTGCTCAGGCCACCAAACTATATAAAATAAACCTACTAATCATTGTGATTGTTATTTATGGGGATGTATTAAATATTGAGAATGTTCTAGATGAGGGGGAAGGCTGGCACCTTGGTTGGGACTAAGAACAGATGCCCACACACTGTACGTGCCTACTTGAAAATAGAGAAAGAAAAGCTATCTTTGTATGAACAAATTATTTGCATGTCTATTTTCTTCCAGTTTCCAGGATCTCTTCTATGCTGGCAGAAGACGACTTTAGTTTAAAAAGGGAGAAAACAAAATCTCTCTCTCAGAACTGATAACCAAATAAAATGCTGTTTTATTTTCTGTCTAATAAGCACAAGAAGTTCCATAACTCCCTTGATTAAGCATATTATCCTTCTTCAGAAAGTCAGCATGATTTATGCAAAAAGTGATTTGGACATACTTTCTCCGGCCATGGAGATTTCATAATTCCTGGTGTATGTCTGGAAAATCTCCTCTCGTCGTGAGTCCAAACCAAATTAATGTCTTTCATAGTGACCTGAGGAATTAATGAGGTTTCTGCTGTCAGTTCTACCCATCCAGGGTCAAGTAAATCATTTGCTGGCTCTCAGGACACTGTTTGTCTGCTGCCTTTCTGACTCCACGTTCAATGATAACAACGTTGCAGATGCCTTTGAAATACTGCATCACCGACACTCTCTGTCCATCTGCTGGGACATATTTTAGGCTCTGCTTCTCTTTCTGCTGTAAACTAGGCCTTTAATGGAGTCGGTAATTGCTGATAAATGGGGTATCAATGAAGTCAGTGTACTGGAGGTTTCCCCATTCTTTTTTGCTGATGTGTGCTATTTAAATCTCCTCTGACGTTCCTTAAAATTATTGTGTGCCCAGCTCTTTAATTCCCCTACTGGTGTTCTTGGCTGAAGACAGACTTGAGTTATTTTTTTTCCTTCTTTTTGGACAAACTGAAGCTGGATGGTAGGAGACTTTCCTGGGGAGCCTTTTGTTCTTACAAGAAGCAGTTCTCAGATCTGCTGTAGGGTCATGTCCACAGAACTGGTTGTAGTCTTGTGGATTTTTTTACTCCTCTCCCAACATCTACATGCTGGGATCAGCTCCTTTGCAACCCTAAACTGTGAGATAAGCTGAAGGCTTCAAAAGTCTTTAAATGTAATTGATGGGTCCACATTTACGGTGCATCTTAGAAGGGTACAGGTGAAACTTACTAAATGTAGAATACAAATGTCTGTACACAATAACTAAGAAAATGCCATGAATGCTATGTTAACTAGTTCGATGAAAATATTTCAGATTAAAAAAAAAAGAAGATAATTTAGATTGTATATAAAACCAACACATTGTACCCCATGATTACATTTATGTACACGCCATGATATAATAATAATAATAAAAAGTCTTTAAATTGACTTATCTAGTATCTCCATAGTATAGGTCATCAGTTTTAGTGTTCGTTGCTAAACTTCATCACCATTTTTTTTTGCCTTTCTTTAACTGTTCATAGGTGGGAGATTAAAAGTAAAAGCAATACTTATCTCCTTCTACTCTATCCTCCTTGTTTTCATTAATTTCTTTATTTCTCATGAATAATGTGATTGAGTTACAGTTGCTGACAAGATAACCCAGAAAGGACAGATAATGTTTTATATGGATCCCTAGCAATATATTCAGAGGAACCAGGAGCTTGTTGCTTTCATATACTCTTTCAAAGTAGAAAAACCTAGGGAAGTTGTAGATCAATCACTGCTACCAAATAGCCATAGAGATATAAACATGTTCCAACGAGTCATAGAAAGGTTAAAGTTTAGTCTGAGTCCCCTTGGCCTCCTGAAACCTCAGTTTCCTTATCTGTGAAATGGGCTTAATCATAGGTGCCTTACCAGCCAGTGTTATTTGATATCACTATTTTACTGACAAGGAAAAAGAGATAGTAATAAAATTATTGATTTTGTTATAAAATTAATTTTATAATTTTAAAAAATGTTTTTATTTCAAAACACTTTGACATATGTTATTTCATCTTTCCCTCTCCTAAACTTTGTTAGGTGTTTATTGTTATGTTTCTTTCATTGCAATTCAAGGAAAGGCCAGGAGTTCTTTCTCATAATCACACTAACAAGGACGGCAGTGCTGCTTCTTGAGAGAAGCATAGTAACTGCAAATGTGGTTTTAAAAAAAGACAGATTAATGATATATTTAAGGTGCCCAGTTGTTTTTAGTATGATATGATCTATTAACAAAGAACTGCAAACAGCCTTGACCCACTCAAATCTGACATCATACTACAAAACAAACAAAACCAAGCTGTAATGGGCAAGCAAATGATAACCAAACAAGGAAGGAGGAAGGTGGGGGAATATGTAGAAGAAAATGCCGACTTAAATGAGGAACTTTAGGGAATGTGATGACAATTGGGTCAGAGGTTGAGCAGATACACTAAGGCACAATTTTGGTAAAACTGAAAATGTTAGGCAGGCTAACCTCTCATTCATTTTTGGTTTTGTTCAGCTGGGAAATACCTCAGAAATTTTTCTTTCATGCTTGTTTCTCATTTATTGGAAAGAGGTTTGTGGTATGTGGAGCTATTTGCATTTTAAAGAAAGCAAAAAGTTCAGGTAAAGATGAGAATTAAATATTCAAGGCACAGAGTTGGAAGAGGTTCCCTTGAATGGCAAAGATTTGCTTATGTGTTTTTCTAAGTACTCAGCCTTAATCATCCCATCATAGACTGAGATGCTCCCTCATTGCAAAGGGCAAAGTGGAATGTGTGTGTGGGCCCAGGGGTGTGGTGGAGATAAGGTAGGTTTTATTCCTCTAGTAATAACAGAGAATAGAATTGTTTGGCTAGGAACAAGTATAGTAAGGGTGAATGGTTTGAATAGAAACCTCAGAAATCAGTCACACAGGACCACTGTACTTGGTGAGACTAGTCTAGGTACTCAACCAGACTTCTTTGTGAAGTCTTAAATTTGAAACTCTCTTAACTCTTACCTGCTAGTGCAAAGTCCTGGTCTAGTCAATAGATACTTGAGCCTCATTTTTTTTTTGGCCTGGAAAATGGGAGGCGTCAGGGCAAGGAGGATAATACCTAGATCCCAGGACTGTGGTGGGCATGAGATAGGATAAACTTTGTAAAAGGTTTAAGACTTAGCAACTACCAGTATTAATCATTATTAGAACTCCTCTCCCCAACATTTTTAGTGAAATAGAGCACCTCCTTGAAGTCACAAGGAGGCCAGGGAGAAATGTGGGCAACACAGGGTGGGAGGTACACACTCTATATCATGATGGTGGTGGTGGGTGACAGCAGGACACAGGCAAATTCTGGCCTGACTGTGTGTGATTTGGAGATTGACAAAGACTTCCTTTTCACTGGAGTCTCTGCCTTCTCTTCCACTAATTACCTTCCTTCACCAATAGACCCCTGCCCCCAGTGAGCACACAGGCCTTGAAAGTGTGGGGTAATAGGTAATTGTTTCCCCAGAATTCAGAGCCAAAATGTTTTACCTTCTGGATCCAACTGCTGGCCAGCTAGTAGTAAATGACAGCTTAGTTTTACCTAATTTCCCAGTAAATGCTGAAGTACAGTATAAAACAGAAATGAAATGAAATACTTGGGAATTTCTTATGCACCAACCACAGGCTGCAGAATGTGGTCCTTCTTTCTCAGACTGCCTGTGTGGAGGCTGCTATGCCTTCCTGTCTGTTTCATCTTCTTATGAAAAAATGTCTTCTTGCCCACTAGCCTCACAAATTAAGTCCTCATTTAAGTGAGAAGACAGACGGGGAAATCTCATTCCTTGGAGCTCCCTTGGGGCTGGTTTGGTTACTGCCAATGGTGTTTTCAAACCATCCAGGTGCTGAATGGTCAGACAGACTGGTGACATTTTCCCATGGTGTCTGCATATTGAAGAAATGACTAAATGAATGAATGAATGTGTGAAATCGTCCATCCCTAGTAAGCAGCAAAGAAGTTTGTTTCTGAATGATAAACAGAACCATTGGAAGGACCTGAGTGGTGGGAATAGAACCTTTACCACCTCATTCCTAGCTGAGAAGAGTGACGATATTTTGACTTGGAGGATGCTTCTATGGCGAGAATGCAGGCTCAAAGGCAGGATATAGGGTAGTAGCCAGCAAGTAAGGCAGACTGCAGAGGGCCTTGGAGCCAGGCCGAGTAGTGTGGGTTCTTCCTGAAAGTAGGAAGACAGTAAAAATTTTTCTGCCCAAATATGATGTGGATGCAGACACCTTTCTCCCTCTTTCTTCCTCTATCTTCTATCATCATCTGTGTTCTATCATTCAGTACATTTCTATATCTATCTTCTATATCTATGTCATTTATATCTGTCACCTATCTTATCCATATCTCTGTTACGAACTGAACTATGTCACCCAAAAGTCATATGTTGAAGCCCTAACTCCAATATCACTACATCTGTAAATAAGGCTTTTAGAGATAATTAAGATTGAATGAGCTCATAAGAGAGGGACCCTATAGGATTGGTGGTCTTATAAGAAGAGGAAGAAAGAGAGAGATCATTTTCTTTCTCCAAGTAAATGGAGGCAAGGCCATATGAGGACATAGTGAAAAGGCAACTGCCTGCAACCTGAGGAGAGAGCCCTCCCCAGACACCAAGCCTGCTAGCATCTTGATCTTGGACTCTTTAGCTAGATGTGGAGAAATAAATTTCTGTTTATAACATGCTCTCAGTCTATGTTACTTTGTTATGGCAACCCAGGCTGACTAAGATATAGAAACAAAATGGAAATAGCCAATGTTCCAGCCCCAATGAAGATGTGGCAAGAATGGTCATCTTGGGATTGTGTAGGGAATCTTGGCAAAGGGTGGGGACAATGGAACATCCTGAGAGATGGGGTAGAGAGAGACTAACTCCCCAGAGAAAGTGCAATTGGTTCCATCCTGAAGCCCTGGCCTTCAGTGTATTTTGGGGCCTTACTGTATTATCGAGAGTATGAATAGAGAGGAGACTCACATTGTGGACTGAAGTTTGCAGATGTCTCCTAGGAGTGAGTCTCTTGAGGTGGGGGTGCCAAGATTCAAGTCAGCCCTGGGCAGGTGTGGCTGCAGTGGCAAATGTGATGAAAAGAGATGGGGTCAGCTGGTGCGGGGCCTGGTGCAGGGGCTGGCTTAAGATTCATGTTGTGTAGTGAGTGATACCTCATATGCTGCAGCCACAAGCCTGTATTTTCTTTGCACCATATCAAAACCCCTTCAGCATGTGGAATAGCAAATACCAAAAGGGTTTACAAACTATGTTTGTAATAGGAAACGTTTGGGTAAGAACTGTGATCTGTGGTGACATTGCTTATGAATGTGCAACTTATTTTCTCATCACTATATGATTTTGCAGCTATCTAGCCAGTCAGGGATTAGAAAGATAGGATGTAAGTCTTACTATACAGCTTGTGGGAAAATTGATTACTAATAGGCTTTAATTAAGTATAGGTTTAAGTTGTCAAAAGCAAAATAACTCACTGATAGGTGTGCAAGGGACTTCCTTCTTTAATTCTGTTCTCACTTGGAACCCTTCTTCCCCCTTCCTCTCTCTTTCCTCAAGAATGATATAATTTCCTCACGGGTTGTCGGTTCTGCATGATCCTCATGTGACTGGGCAAATAAAAACCTTCTGCCTCATCATAATGGCTAATAATACCAGATCTCTGCCAGGAAAATTTCAAAATAAGAGAACTAGATGAGAAAAGCAATTGCCACATATTTATGATCTCAAATGTGCTTGTCACCATGCCATCTCCTCTTACGCATTTCCTCTTTTTTCCCAATCACCATTGTGTTTTTACTCCATTTTTGGAGAGTGTCATTTGAGGAATAAATGGTCTCAGTAAGATATACACAGGCCTGTTCTGGTGACCTCCAGTAGGGTGAGTCCAACCAGGAAAGGCCAGGGTATGGACTGACCTTTGCCCAGTGGGCTAGGAGGAGATGACTTGAGGAAATCGAGTCTAATAGGCAGAACAGGTGGCAAACTAGCAGGTGCCAGGCATAAAGAGTCAAAATAATGAGACAGAGAGTTTAGCAAGGCCAATGAGGCAAAACTGTGGGCATTAATAGACAGGGATCACAATAATGACTACTATTTATTGAAGCTCTGTCCCATGTTCTGGGCACTATTAGATTATTTCATTATAATATCTCTGACTCTGGTGTAGAACTGATGCTTTAACAAATTCAACGTCATTTAATGCGCACTCATGTCAACCACTCATGGTAAAGATTATTACTAATGTGATTGTAATGTAATGTGTACAGATGAGGAAAGTAAAGTATTGGTTTAAGCAAGTCCCAGGCCACATGACTAATAAGTGGCAGGGCTATGAATTAAGTGCAGGGCTGACTCCAAATGCAAAGGCCGTGCTCTTCCTAATCCTGTCTTCACCAACCCCTGCTATGCCTGGATAGCCTGTGGCCAAGGAGAAGAAGCTCACTTACCCAAGTAGCAGGCCAGCTTCCCATACTTTGTCACTCCACCCCTGGAGGTCAGGGGCACTGTGTGATCTGTGGAAGCTCTGGAGTCTCTGATGCTCATTATTGTAAGGAATTCACCATCCAAGAGAAGGATAGAAATGGCTGCTCAGAAATTGTCAATTTGGAGAGCTCTAAGACAGACCTTTTCTATGAATGCAAAAAATATGGCTTCAAGAAAAGATGATTGGTGGGTGGGTGAGTGGAAGGCAACTTCCTCCCCACATCAAGCTGCTGCAGCTGCCAGAAAAGATGCCTCCTACTACCAGCAGAAAGGGAGTGGAGTCCCTAACATCACCAGAATTGCCTACTGGTGATTGCCTCCCTTTCCTCTCCCCTCACCCAGACATGTAGTAGGGATGGAAAAAGATTCTTTATAGAGAAACCTGGCAGATTAGATAAGAGAAAAATTAATAGATTAGTTAATATTTTTTTCTTGAATTTGAGAAGCAAACCTCTGTTCTCTACATGGGTGTGTTCTCTGTACACTAAGAACTTCTAGAAAGGAATAATATTTCAGTCTTCTCTTTAAAGAGTTGACTATGAAGTTCACACAGTGGAAAATATGTTCTTGCAGCAGCTATGATGGAAGTTGTCCTTGAGGGACCTTGAATGTGTGGTGGGGAGCTAGTAGAAAATTAAATGTGGGCATTTAATCTTATAATACTTACCAGGTGGTACTGCTTTCATGTTACTTTTCTTCTGAAAAATTGGAAACTCTTCCTGTTGCTATTATATTAATAAAGTTGGTGTTTATTTTCAGGTAAAAAAAATGAATAATGACCATTATTTAGGTAAGAGTCTATGGGTCCACTGAGACATCCTTTTGATCTGGTCAGCTGATCTAGGCTGGGCTTCTCCTCTGTCTGTGGCCTGCTGTCAAGTCAGCTAGTCAGCTGAAGCTGACTGGTTTAGGATGGCTTCAGCTGGCATGGCCTGGCTTGGCTTGGTTCCAGATAGTCTTGATCCTCCAGGAGGCTAGCCTGAGCTTGTTCAACTGGTGGCAACATTCCAAGAGAAAGAGGTGGAATGTGCATGTCTTCCAGGGCTGAGGTGTGGACTTTGTGCAGTAATGTTTCTATTGCATTTCATTGAACAAAGCAGGTCACAAGGGCAGTCCAAGCTTAAGGGGTAGGAAATAGACTCTTTCTCTTGCTGGGACAGAGATGCAAAGTCACATTACAAAGGTAGAGGCATGGAAAGGAGCAAAGAATTGTAGCCATTTACCCAATCTTCCCTACAAGTATCCCATAGCTAGTTGTTCAAATGTTCTCTCTAGATAGAGTCAATGGCACAGTTTCCTCTTATTCCCATGGCTTGATATCATGTGTTGTCTTTTATAAAATTTAATTCTCTTCTGTCAAATTGAGGACTGATTTTCCTTTTTTCATCACCTTGAATAGCCAGAAAATTGCTCAGCAGTGCATGGAATAATTTGGTGAAAGAATTTTGAATTATGCATACTGGCAGAGACTGCTGTTTGTCCAGCAGAACCAAACTCTCCCCCTCCCCCTTTTAGTAGGAGAACTGTGGAGCTTTAGCTAAGCACATGGCTGCCCAGTTAGAGACTACATTTCTTAGGCTCCCTTACAACCTTGTCAGGCCATGTATCTTTTTCTGGCCCAGGGGATGTGAGCAAGAGAAAGGCAAGGCAAGGAAGGGGCCTGGGCTGCTCTGCTTCTTCCCTTTTTCCTTGGGGTTGGAGGATGGTGAGAAATAGAGCAGCTAAATTGTATCTAGAGACTGAAACCACACAGAGGATGACAGAGTCAACCCCAAAGAACTGGCCTACTCGATTTTGAATTACAAAATGAGATTAAAAACTATAATCTTATTTTAATCTTTGTATGAGGGGTCTTCAAAAAGTTCATGGAAAATGTGTATCACCAAAAAACTATGCATAAACTTTTTTGCACTAAAATAAATGTGTACTAACTTGATATAACATGTCCAAACGGGATCTAGTTTGAAGCTCTAAGAAGTGCAAGACACCAATTTTAAGGAAGCCCCTATCAGAGCAACATGAATTCTGCTAAAATTGAAGCAAGAACAGTCATCAAATTTCTGGTAAAGTTTGGGTGGAAGAATGGTGAAATGATTGATGCTTTATGAAAAGTTTATGAGTAAAATTCCCTAAAGAAATGATCAGTTTACAAATAGGTAACTCATTTTAAGAAGGAATGAGACTCTATTGGAGATGAAGCATGCTGTGGTCTGTGAAGAAAAATTTTATCTTATTCTTGCTCTTTTTAAGAAGCACTGATGAATAACACCACAAACAACTGCCAAACCCATAAACTTCTCAATTGGTTCAGCTTACAAGATTCTGAATGAAAAATTAAAGTTGAGCAAACCTTCCACTTGATGGGTGCCAAAACTGTGGCACCCAGATCAGCTGCAGACAGGAGGTTTCAATGGAAATTTTAAACAAATAGGATCAAGATCCTGAAGCATTTCTTGGAAGAATTTATAACAGGAGATGAAATGTAGCTTTACCAGTAGGATCCTGAAGACAAAGCACAATCAAAACAATGGCTACCAAGGAGTGGAAGAGGTACAGTCAAAGCAAAAGTGGACCAATCAAGAGCAAAGGTCATGTCAATAATTTCTTTGGGATGCCCAAGATATTTTGCCAGTTGACTTTCTGGAGAGCCAAAAAAAATAATAACATCTGATTATTATGGTAATTTTTTGAGAAAAAAGCTAACACTTCAGCAGAAAAACACACAGGAAAGGTTCACCAGGGAGTCCTTCTCCACCATAACAACATTCCTGCATCAAACGACTTTATGAGAGTTTTGTTGGGAAGTCATCAGATAATCCACCTTATAGTTCTAATTTGCCCTTTCTGATGTCCTTTTCCCTGCACCCTCTCCAATCTTAAATAATCTATAAAGAGCACTCATTTTTCTTCAGGTAATAATATAAAAAGACTGCATTTACATGGTATAATTCCCAGGACCCTCAGTTCTTTAGGGACAGACTAAATGGTTGGTATGAGTGCTTACAAAAATGTCTTGAATCTGATGGAACTTACATTGAGAAATAAAGTTTATATTTTTAATTTTTATTTTTTAATTCCATTTTCCATGAACTTTCTGAGGGTTTTTGTTACAACAATTTAGACTGTGTCCTAACTAATATGATGATGGGAGAGGAGTATGAATGATAGAAAGTGACAGTGGCCTCCCAGCCTCTAAGCTGCAATTGGGATGACTTGCTATTCTCTCATGCCTCCCTAAACATCCCTGAAAGTCCCACTCCCTGTTTGGGGAGGGACATGCTAACTAAAACAGGAACTTTTCCCTCCTGGAGATCTAGTCATGATCAAAACTCCTCCCTCTAATTCACCTTCCCTGATCCCAACTTGGGAAGTCCCCTTTCCTGTATCTTGCCTTCTTCTACTGTTAAAACTATAGGAGTAGATCCCTGTATACATCATTCACGAGTAAAGTTCTGGAACTCTCCATCTTCAGGCAATGAAGACAGCCAACCACAGACCACCTACACTTGTGAGCCAAAAGAAAGGTTGAAGTTATTATTTAGGAAACAGCAAGAAAAATCCTAATATGGTTTTCTTTCAGCATCACTGAATAAGTGCTTCTGACCTGACGCTGTTCTACCTTTGCCTATTACTGATTACACTAATCAGATTTATGTTTTCCAGAAAGGTCATCAAGCCCATGTAATAAAGATGGTCTCAGTCCATGAACCCCTGTATCACTCTCCCTCCAGAGAAACCCTAACTGCCCCCTTCTTGCCCG
>CAUYRH010049312.1:0-47820 GCA_963574655.1 Perodicticus potto | reverse complement strand
CCCGGAACCACAGGGTCAGCATCATCAGGTGGGGGCGGATACCCGGGAAGAGCGAAGAGAAGCCGGTGCTCTCCGTGCACAGGTTGATAAAGGCTCCGGCCGCCAGGACCCCGTGCGGATGGAAGCCCGCAATGTAGTTCCAGGAGGGGTCCAGCTCAGCGGTCTTGACCAGTGTAGCACCGCAAAGGTCTGCAGCCTGCGCTCCCACGGCACGGACAGAGGTGCAAACTCCACCATGCTGGCCTGTACGCCTGGCTCCTGCAATTTCTCTGACCCTCTTCTATTTTTTGTTTGTTTGTTTTAAGACAGAATCTCATACTGTTGCCCAGGCTCTTAGAGTTCCATGGCTTCAGCTTAGCTCACAGCAAACTCAAACTGTTGGCCTCACACAATCCTCCTGCCTTGGCCTCCTGGCCTCCTGAGAAGACGGGACTACAGGTGCTGGCTACAATACCTGGCTACATATGAACGTTCTTATGTGTTTTGGAACTCGGCATAGAACTCTAAGGTCATGAGGTATGAGAAGTTCAGCTGTAGAAGGTGTTATCAAGCAGTTTTTCAAAGTGGTTGTAGCACTTTACATTTCTTCCAGAAATATGTAAAATTTCCAGTTGCTCTTAATTCTTGGGAATACTTGGTGTTGTCCACTATTTTATATCTCCCTTCCATCTCTTTCTTCCTTCTTTCCTAAGTTCCTTTCTTCTTCTTTTCCTCCATTTTGTCTTCCTCCATTTTTCCTCCCTGCTTTCCTGCCTTCTTTCCTTCTTTCCTCTTTCCCTTCCTTCCTTCCTCCCTGGCTTCCTGCCTGCCTTCCTACATCCCTCCCTCCCTTCCTCTCTCCGCGTTTCCTTCTTCCCTTTCCTCTATAACTTTGAGCATGCCGTGGTATTACATTGTTGTTTTAATTTGTGTTTCTGTGGTTATGAATGAATTGGGAGACCTGTTTACATGTTTTGGTCATTTAAAAAAAATACTCTTTGCCTTTTTCTTTTTGATATGCAACAGTTCTTTCTATAGTGTGACTAAGAGTCCTTTGTTCGATAGATGCGTTGCAAAACACTGAAGAAAAAAATTGCACTGACTACCCTTTACTCGGATTCCCTAAATATTAATTTATTACCATATATACTTATTTCTTCCTCCATCTCATATCTGGGCAAATAGAGATTTTTTAATGAATGTGCAACTTTTATGTTCATTGTTATCCAGTTTATTTAGTTTTTAATATGGTGAGCGTTTGTAGCATTATGTTATAAAAAAACTTTGTTCCCAAACCCATGGATATATTCTTCTGAGCTTTCTTCTACTTCAACTTGAAGGAAGAGAATGCACTAACTCTGGTGTTAGATTCTAAGACATTTCTCAGGTGACAGTTTGGATATTAGGTAAACATGTAGATAGAATTATGGACTATTTATCATTCCCTTAAGAATTAAGCATTTCTAAAAAAAAAAAAATTAAGCATTTCTCTTTGATTTTATTCTTTAGTTCTATGGGGTTTTTTTTTGTTTATTTTTTATGTATAAGTTTTTGTCCTTGTAGTTAAATATTGTTATTTTAGACTTACTAATGTGGTAAATTCCAACACGCAAGTTTGGGTTTAAAAAGGGTATTATTTAAAATTTCAAACTATAGTAAAATACTTTTCCATATAACGCAGCTCAGTTTACTAAATTTAAGTCTGAAGTCAGGTGTGTACAAAGTAACATGTTGGCTGGTTTTGCTAAAACTCCGCTCTCAATGAGGAGAAATTGTGGTCAGATGACTGAAGTGTTCAAGTAGTCTTACATCTTGTTCAACCAAGTACTTTTTATTTGCTTCCCTTCTCAAGTCCTTGAGGATAAACATCTTATTGGTCCAGTAAATTTTCTGATAAATGAAAAAAACATCAGTAAGAAAAAAGAAAATAAGGATTGGTTTGTTCACTCAAGAATGAATTTTGCGGTGAACTAGATAGAGTTGAATGAGGAAGATAGGGAATAAGAACATCACTTTGGGGGCATAATCATTTATTAATAAAACATATGGAAATTAAATGAGCTACAGTAGACTAAACAGTCTTCTCTTCCTAACATATCCCATGAAGAACTGTATTATCCTACACTGGGATAAAGCCTTTCTGTAGTATGCTCAAATATTTACTTTCACATTATGAACATTTGAACTCTTTTGACATTTTCTACAAACCTCAGAGCATCCATTTAAACCCAACTGTTCACTTCTGCCTTTTAATTTCTTCCTGCTGTAATTTAACACTAGAGTTACTTTTCTGATGTACTTGGTATGAATAAATTACATTCTACAAATGTTTCAAACATTCAATAGGCTCTAACCAGTCATCATTTATCTACGAGTACCCTTTAGAAAAAAGAACAAAATGATCTTCATTTTTTTTATTTGTACAATTTAAATCTTAAAAATGTGTAGTTATGTAAGTGTAAGATTAAGGATTTCTCTCATTGCAAATTTCTAATCCTCCTGCTGGGGGATTATAAATTCCCATGCTGTTATAAAGTTTCTCTGTACACCAGGGACTTATAACCAACTAGAAGACTGAAAGCATCCCCCTCCTCCCCACTTTTATATATGTTTGAGTCATAGGAGTCCATTAGAAAAATACAGCTTCATTGGAATTAGGAGAAAATATACTCTTTGTTCAACATTTAAGATTGTATTTCCAATTCACATATAATTGCTTATACAATTCTCAGTCTCCCAGAACCCTAATTGAAAAAAAAAAAGGTTTTATATTCTGTAGCTGTAAATTTCAAAAGACAATATCAAAACATTCACTAGAACAGAACTTTCTTATCACTCCTGGCAGAGTCTGAGCTCCAGCATGGCATGGGGGAAAAAGGGCTTAATTATAACAGTTTCCTATTACAGTAACCTACGTGGTGACCACATGTAGCAAAGTTAACAGACATGAAAAATGTGGATCTTATTTCTTTCTGTTTATTTTTCCAAGATGATTGGGGAAGGGAGTTGCATGAAGGATACTTTTGGGGCACCCTTTAGTGAACTCTAAATTTACATTAAAATGAACTATAATGGGATTTAAACAGTCTCCATCCTGTGCATGCCTTATTTTGTGGGTTATTTAGTAGACCTCCAGTCTTAGACTAAATCAAGACATAAGTGGGTGGAGGGAGGAAGACTTTCTCTAGAGTCCGGGCTTGAATATGCTGGTGCAAATAGGAAGAAGAGAGGAGGAGATTCATCCGTTTCTTGTTGACTTAGTGAAGATGAAGTATGGGAAGGGTCAGTGGCATTTTATAAAGAAGGCTTAGACGTTTGTCCATAGAAATAGCCCTGCCACTTGAGCTTGTTCCAGTTCCTACAATGCATGAGAAAGGAAGGAAGGAAGGAAATGTTAGCATCCTTTCACAATGGTACATGTGATTCAGGTGAAGGAACCTTGACTCAGAATCAAAATTTCTTGATCTAACTCTATCATAATATGTCATACTGTGAGGCCTTCCTAGTGCCTTCCCCTCTCTGGGCCTTAGTTCAATCATTACGTAAAATGGAGAGTAAGGGTGATGATTCCTTCTCCAAGGTTCCTCCCACCAGTGTTTCAAGTACTATTAATTATCTAGAAAATGATGGGCCCCTGCCTGATGACCAGGGAGGATGCTTATCCAGTATGGTAGACTGGCCCATGCCAATGTCATGGCCAGAGGCAATGCCAGGTATCAAGGGATATCACATGACCTAGACTTACTCCTGAAGGCAATTTTATTTTCAATAGTCTTCAAAGATGTGCCTGGTTCAGATACCAAACATATGAAGATTGACTCTTAAATCTAGGAGAAGATCAAGGTTATACATGACTGAAGCAGATTCAGGGAGAGTGTCTGTTAAAACCACCATTCCTGTGCTGGGAATGGTGACTCATGCCCTAGAATTACAATCCTAGAATGGGGGGCTGAGGTGGGTGGATTGCCTGAGCTCACAGCTTTGAGACCAACCTGAGATCCTGCCTCTGAAAAATAGCATGGCTTGTGGCAGGTGCATGTAGTCTCAGCTAATCGGAGGCTGAGGCAAGATACTCATTTGACCCCCAAGAGTTTGAGGTTGCTGTGAGCTATGACACCAAGGCATTCTACCAAGGGTGACAGCATTAGACTTTGTCTCAAAAACAAAACAATACAAAACAATCCATTCCCACTCTTGATGCAATGTTGTAGATTTTAAATCTGCTAACCTCACCACAATGACTGACCTTAAGCTGTTTGCAAACTAATCCCTTTCTCCCCCAGGTGTGCCTTCCTTGAACTCTACTAAAGTGAGCTGGTGACTACAGTACCCCAGGTACCCCACTGCCCCTGTTTAACAGTGTTGGTAAAATTATGCATCAAGTCAACCAGTAAGAAAAGCTTCCTCTAGACCTACTACAATTCCTAGCCGTATACTTACCTGAATTATATATGAGGAAGTAAAAAACAAACAAACGAAAAAAAGCAAAGAAGAAAAAAGCAAAAGGAAGAAGTGTGTTGCAATAAAGGCAAAGTCAGAACATGTATTTGGGGAGATCTGAATGAAACCCCAGCATCACTTCCTTCTTTCACATTTCCATCCGTCTTCCATCCCTCCTTCCTTTTCCCCTGGCTCTCACTTTCAAGTTTATTCTCACATTATTTCATTCATCACTTGTGCCACACAGACAAGTAAGGGCGAGTAGTGAACAGAGAGGTGCTCCTGCCCCCACAGTGACCCCTAGAAATGATCACATAATAACTACGATGATAGGCAATGTGACAGGAAGTACAGGGTCTTAGAAAATGGATGACACAAAGATCTATGGGGTCCCACGAACTCTTACAACAGGGAGAGCAGGAAATCGCTGAGGAATTGGTACTATACGGAGACCCACTAGCTAAGTAGGAGTTAATATTAGCTCTTCAAACTAATCGGAATCAGACACAATATTATTTTAACAACTAATGCCTTCTATTTTTTTTTTTAATTTTTGTCACTCACCTGAGTTTCTTTGTGTAGCCAGCACAGATGCAACCAGTTATTACTCTTGATGGATTTTAATTTTCTTTTTATTCTCTCATTGACATTGATAGAGGTTTCTACTTCTACAAAAATCTTGAATGTTCTGTCCTTTCTTAAGTTCATGGTGAAAGGAAGCTAATCGTGTCTGTATTCTATATCATTGCAAACTTTTACTTGTGCAAAGCATCAAAAGACCCACCATTGTCAACTTTTGACTGTCGGATACTAGGCAATGTAATGTTTAATGTTCTGACAGCCATGTTAAGACATTTGCTATTGTTTTCCCATTTCGCAGATGTTAAAACTAAGTTACAGAGAGGTAAAGGAACTCATTCACAAGCCAGTAAGTTATTGAACATGATATCTGCATCCAGAAATTTGTGATGCTGACATCTTGACATGTATATATTCATTTAATTCATTGCATACCTCTTCATTTTAACCGGCTTTTTTTTTTCTTTCCTGAAGCACAAGAAAAAAGAAATTGACTTGACTTATATGGTGGAACTTGGCAAGAATAGTATATTTATAGTCCCAGTATCCAGTAGTCCAGTATGGAAAGGAAACACACATAATTTAAGAAGCAAAATCTCTCTCTGTCTCTTTCTCACACACACACCCACTTTCTCTCTCACTATGAATGTGTGTCTGTTAGACTCTCTGTCTCACCTAGGTAAATAGATGTAGAGGTAACTAGAGAAATGTTTATATATTTTGTGTAGATGTATTTATATTTATCATGTGGGTTGACTATACAGAAATTAATGATGTCTTTTATGAATATGCATTTTTAATTTTATTGTAGTTCAGTCGATCTTTTATGTTTTTAACTTCCTCATGGTTAGAGCTTTGCTTTTGGAATTGGAATCTGGGCTCCAATATGTTCGAGCTGTGTGAATTGTGGCAACCATCTGAATGTCTCTACACCTCCTATTCCCCTGTGAAAATGGAATTGATGGAAGGTAAATAAAGCAATGGCTTCAGGGGTCAGTAGACATCAATAAAAGTGAAATAATTTATGGTGGTCACACAAGACAGGCTGGAATGGAACAGAAGGAGAACATGGAAAGAAGCCTGACAGAGGCGTGTGAATGGATGGAGGGCAGTGGAGGAGAGAAGGCCTAGAACATTCCTTCGTTGTTTTTTTGTTTGTTTGTTTTAACCAATTGCTCTGTAGTTTTTTTCTTTTTTTGAGACAGAGTGTCACTTTGTCACCCTGTGTACAGTGCAGTGGCATCTTAGCTCACTGCAACTCAAACTCTTGGGCTCATGGGATCCTTTGCCTCAGCGTCCCGAGAAGCTAGAATTATAGGCCCTTGCCACAATGCCTGGCTAGGTTTTTTTTTTTTTTTTTTTTTTTCAGAGACGGGCTCAGGCTGGTCTTGAACTCCTTAACTCAAGCAATCCACCCACCTCAGCCTCCCAGATTGTGTATTTTTTCTTGCATCTTCCTCAGCTAGAGGGATTGCAGAAAATCTAACAATGTGAGACCCTTCCCCAAATTGTGAGCAAATTTCCTTGCAATAAAGTGAGCTGGAAATGATTGATCATCTCAGAAAGCTGTTCTTTCTATGACTCTCAAAACCAATTTATTTGTGCTGTTTTCCAAAATGTATCTCTCCCACCCTTTGTGATTGGGGTCAATGATCCCCTAATAATACGTGAGTTCCTTTTTAAAGGTAGGGTCAGTGTAATCACCTTGTCCTTTCACTGCCTTGACCATCAGGGTTCTGCCTTTCTATGGAGAAGATGACTAAGAAATGTTGAGTAACTAAATATAATTTCTTTCTTCCTTTCTATTTTTCCTTTCTCTGCTTTCAGCTTAAAATCACCATCACAAACGCCCTTTTTTCTGCTGCCCAATTTTCTTTGCCCCAGGTCATTGTAACTCTGTTTACAGATTACAGGCCCAGGTCCCCTCCAGTCATTTGGCTAGCTAACATAATCTGAGATTCAGGAAAATATCTTTCCTTTAACAGAAATCTACTTCCATGGCCATCAATAAGCTACTGCCCCTCCCTGGACCACAAGTTTCTCATATACAAAATGAGGCAACAGGTTCACTATTTTCTAAGACCATTCGCTATCTGAATCCCATGATTTAGGGGCAGTACCCTTTATCTCAGAAGTAAGCTAACTGTGAAATAAATGGCCAAATAGAGAATTTTCTGGTGAACAGGTGACGCTTATAAATTCCTATGAGTTTTATCACAAGGCATGAGGGTGGTGCAAGGCATCTTTCTCAATCTGCCCCAGTGTCTGGGACTTGCCTGGCACTTGGGGTTACACTCCTTCCATCGACAATAACAGAGTGTCAGCTGAATGCTGCCATGCATGAATTGCCTATTCTTTTTCTTTCCACAAATAAAAACAGACTCTCAGATACATTCCAAGGGGAGTGAGATGCGCATACTATGTCAAAAGTTTGGAAAGAAAATAAAAATGTCTTTTTGATTAGATTTATCCCATTCTTTACTTCATATGACATTAACTTCAACACAGACAACAAGGGATTAGCTAAGAGAATAAATAATCTCTGATCATTGGGAATATTGTCATTCTTTTTCCCAGCTCTGTCACTGACTCAATGTGATACTTCTAGCCAGTGGTTCTCAACCTTCCTAATGCTGCGACCCTTTAATATAGTTCCTCATGTTGTAGTGACCCCCAACCCTAAAATTATTATCTCAACCACAACATGAGGAACTGTATTAAAGGGTCGCAGCATTAGGAAAGTTGACAATCAGTGCTTTAAATAATTTGTTTAGCATTTCATTGACGCAGCTGTCTTTCTGAAACATGGGGATAATGATACTTTACTTGTCCCTGAAGACAATGTTACACAGAAACACTAGGTGGGGAAGATCTGACTTTGAATCCCATTTCACCACTTTCTATCAGCAACATCTGTGTACTCAGGACCAATAACTTTACTTTTCTGGACCTTCTTAAGATAGTGACACCTGTTTTCTGGATTTGTTTTGACAATTAAATAATTGGTTAGTTTAGCTCCTAACACTAGGCAGGTGTTCAACCAATGTTGGTAATAGTAGTTGATACCTTGAGATCATGTCCATATTCAAGGACTGTATCTTTGTATTAAGTCCCAAATGCCAATCAAGATGCCTGTTGTACTAGGAAGCATGAGAAAGGTCGTATAATGAGTTCTAGTTGCTCCTTTTTTTTTTTTTTTTTTGAGGTCTAAAAGAAGACCATAAAATAAGCAAATACATTTGTCTAGGCCTTAACAGCTTTTGTCACCTCGGAAAATTATTTCCCATTCTTTTGGGGATTTTTTGTTGTCTTTAATTAATGCAGTTTCAAGTAGATGATTGCCAATGCTTCTTTGGGCTCTACAATTTTAGGGTTTAGAGATTGAGCTTTTCTATTATTCCTGGGAGCAGTCAGTAGGAATTTGATGGTTTCAAGATTTGTGTAAAATATACCTGTGCCTTGGAGGTAGAATTGGGAAATTCAGGTATGTTAAATACAGTGCACAGAGGGGAAACCATTTCAACGATACCACAGCAATGCCTTAGTTGTGATCGTAGTTGTTCATGCGTTCTTTTGACCAGTACATTTGCCAAGGCCCAGAAATATTTATGCCATTCTTTGTTCTACTCAAAGACCAAAAGGCTTAGCCTCTCAAAACTACATATGCATGTTGTTTTATTTTCTTTGCACTGGGGCTTGACAAACAACAGGGTATGCTAATAATAATCATTATGAGAATTTTTTTATGATAAAAGTATATCTATGCCAAATTCTCTAGGCACCTAAGAACGCCAAACTGAATATATTGCCTAATAAAAGGACAGCCCAGCTCTATAAATCTCAAGCCTAGTGAAGAAAACTTCTCCGTAACCACCACCAACTGCATAATAAATAAAGCAACTATTCACCCATGTAAAACAAAGGAAAGAAAGAGCTTTGAAAAAGCACAAGTGCCTTGTATCTGAGGACTTTAAAGCAGAAGCTGAAAAGCTAGAAAGGTATATGTGCTGTAAAGGTCTGCTAGGTACCCTAAAATTAAACAAAACTCCTTAAGTACTGGGTAAAACAATCAGCCATTAACAACTTTATAGCAACTGAATTAGAATAGGATATAAGTGCAATGGTAACATACACTCCCCAGATTTTAGTGGCTTAACATGTCAGCTTTAACTTTCTACTCATGTTAACTTCCATGTAGGCTTGAAACTCTCAATGTCAAGTCCCATGTAGGTTTGAGATTTTTAACCTTTATCTAACTTCAACTTGGAGTTCCAGGCTGCAGCTTGGATAATTCACTCTAGGAAGTCTGACATTGTGGTTCTCTTCAATTGCAGCCATGCAAATAATGGGAAAAAAAGAGAATAGACCTCAAAGGAATCACACCTTTTAACTAGTTCTGATAGAGCATAATTCATGACAATTCTGCCCACAGCTCACTATCCAGAACTGGCCACGTGAGTTTCACTTTGCTAGGAAAGAAAATGAAATAAGCATGGTCGCATGGTAAGCAATGCTTTTTGTTGTAGCAGATCGCTTTAACCCATTAGGGCAAGTATATGATTAATAATCAGCTAGAAGGCCAGGCTTGGTGGCTCATGCCTATAATCCTAGTACTCTGGGAGGCAGAGGCAGGTAGATTACCTGAGCTCAGGAGTTCAAGACCAGTCCAAGTAAGAGTGAGACCCCATCTCTAAAAATAGCTGGCATTGTGGCAGGAGCCTGTGGCCCCAGACACTTGAGAGGCTAAGGCAAGAGGATCACTGGAGCCCAAGAGTTTGAAGTTGCTGTGAGCTATGATGCCATGGAATTCTATCACGCGCAACAAAGTAAGACTATGTCTCAAAAAAACAAAACAAAAAAAATACCTAGAGCTGCAACAAAACACGATAATCTGGATGGTGTAAAAATAACAGAAATATATTTGTCTTGGTAATGTAGGCTGGATGTCCAAAATCGGGATGCAAGTGTTCTCAGGTGAGAAACCTCTTGCAGGTTGCAAACTGCTGATTTCTCCTTGTATTCTCACATGGCTAAGAGCAGAGGGGGGGAGCAAGTTCTATCCTGACCCTTGTAACAGCACTAATCTCACTCATAAGGGCTCTACCCTTATGACCTCATCTAATGCTAGCTACCTAAGTTCTCACTTCTTAATACCACCGTGGAGATACAATTTCAATACATTAATTGGAGGGTGGGGGCAAAATATTCAGCTCACGATAGTGGGTCTTCATTGTGTCTCTTATCTAGCCATGTGACTTTGAAAAGCTCACATGCCCTCTTGAACTACAAGATACAAGATACTCAAGAGTGGATACGATAACACTATATTTGCAAAGTGGTAGACTTACATCCAAGTTCAAATAGAAATATAAACATAGAAGTTAAACCTACCATGCAGCCAGAGTGGGTTAACTATGAATTCACATGAAGAATGTGCGTCTTTGTGCCATGGTATCTTTCTTTATATTCTGACACAGTTTATTTTTATTTATTTATTTTTTGAGACAGAGTCTCACTTTGTCACCTTTGGTAGAGTGTTGTGGTGCCATAGATCACAGCAACCTCAAACTCTTGGGATCAAGTGATCCTTTTGTCTCAGCCTCCCAAGTAGATGGGACTACAGGTGCCCTCCACAACACCTGGCTGTTTATAAAGATCTGGTCTCGCTTTTCTTGCTCAGGCTGATCTCAAATGTGTGAGCTCAAGTGATCCACCACCTTCAGCCTCCCAGAGAGATCAGATTACAGGCATGAGCCACTGTATCCAGCCCCCCCAACACAGAGTTTTATTTAAGCCACGTTTGACAAATTCCTTACCTTTTGTAAATTTTAAATTTTCCCATGATTTGAGTCAAATAATGATATTTACCCTGAAACCATCAGAGGTGAGGTCCGAGTTTTCCTTTGGATGATACATATAGAAATATGATCAAAATCATTACACATTTAATAAGTATACTACATAGATTAATAGGTTGTGTTAAGGGTGTTAAATTGATAAAAATCCTTTTGAAGTCAGATGAATGATTTTGGCAGCAAGTAAAAGATGACTTGACTCAATATAGGCTTAAGCAATGAGGAAATTCATAGTCTTTCATAACAGCAAGAACAGAAGAAGAAAGCTATGGCAGGTCATTAACGACTCGGGTTTATATCATGTCCATGTTGACATCCTTTGTGCTAACTTCATCCTGAGTCCAGGAACATGACATGTTTCCCAGAATTCCACTCTACCTACTTCCTCCCAGAAGAAATATCCTCAAAACTGATTTCTCAGAATTGGATCACCTGCCCATTAGCACGTTTATCACTGGCAAAGGGAATGAAGATCTCCATAATTGTTTTGGACTAACCATGTTGTGTGGAGTTTAGTATGCTAATGAATTAACCAGATGACATCTAGACTTACCTTGCTTTTGATATGCATTGTGTTTTCTTGGACTCTAACAACTTTAGTGCTACAGCTGTCATGAGGTCTTACCTAACCCCAGGGTAAGAACCTTAGACAGACCAAAGAAGGCTGGACACCTGGTTTTCTGAAAGGGCAAGAGCATTTTAGGCTCAGATTTAGATTCAAACTCCAACTCAGGCACTAGTGACATGAGCTTTGCAAGTCACTTGCATCTTTAAGGCTTCAATTTCTTCTTCTGTAAGGTTACCTTACAAGTGTTTTTAGGTAACAGAAACTCAATAAATGATATTATTGGGGCTCAGCACCCATAGCTCAGTGGTTACAGTGCCAACCATATATACCATGGCCGGCGGGTTTAAAACAACAATGTCAACTGTAACAAAAAAATAGCCGGGCGTTGTGATGGGCACCTGTAGTCCCTACTACTTGGAAGACTGAGGCAAGAGGATCACTTTGCCCAAGAGTTGGAGGTTGCCATGACCTGCGACACCATAGCACTCTACCAAGGGCAACACAATGAGACTCTGTCTCAAAAACAAAAAAGATATTATCGTTAATAGTAGTAATATTAATATCAATGTAATAAAGAATTAAAAGAAGAAAAACTTTGTTTGTATCTTATCCAAAATCCTTTTTCTCCTGATCTTGTTATGTGTATATTCGCTATTTTCTTTCCAACAGTTCTATGACAATATGGATAGTTTTCATGCAAATATGACTTGAAAAATAGGTTTGTCCTCAACAACAGGGGCGTGGTTAAGTAAGTTGGGGTAAGACTGCATGATGACAATTTAATCAACCATTACAAATGAAGTTGATATAACATTTTTAATAACATGGGGAATTATTTATGTCATGATGTTAAAAATGTGTTCCCAAAGTATATACATAATACAATTTCAACTCTGCATAGGAAAAATAATCATAGGAATAAAACTTAGAGGGAAAAGCACCAAATTCAACAAAATCTGTCTCTCATCAGAGAAATAATGTGTAATCTTTTTGTTTTTATTCTATACTGTGCTAATAACTTTTAGAGTTTGTATTAGTTATATAATTTAAAAACTACATTGGATATAGAAATATTGATAAAGACCTATAAATAGATAATACAAAGATATTATACCACCCCAAATTGGCCTTGTGTTAAACTCACTAGATAGACAGTATCTCATGAATTTCCTACTAGAACCCCAGTGGGAGATTGATATTCTCTTCATCATCATATTTATCTAATGAAATTGGATCGTAAAGGAGGCAAGTGAATTATTACACAGATCACCCATTCATATGAGGGAACTGGAATTGGAGATGTTAGTCCAAAGCAAGAATGGATTAAAGCAAGAATGCTTTGGACTATGCCAAATGCCTCCTCCTTTAAAAAGCAGAGGCCTAAAGATGAATTACTTGTTGGGAAATTTTAGAGCCAAGGGCTTTCCAGGTGTTATTTGTTGCAGAGATTCTTCAATTCTATGAGAGAATATAGTGGGATGCAAGTTTTGAGTTTGTTAGTGTTCCAGCAGAAATCGAGATCAAGTAGATGAGATAAAATAAGAGCAGGATGAACGTCATAAGAAGCACAAGGAAGCATTTCAGTTTTTCTGATTATGTCCCTGATTGGCACAATGAACCTTGAATAATTCTGGTGGGGACTGTAATATATGGGCTGCTCCAGTTCATAGCTTCAAATGAACATACTTGCCTATCAGCCTTCAGAGCAATGGTTGGCAACACAGAGTGAAAGCTGCCTTTCTCTTGGAATGGGAGACACATGTGGTTTATTTAAAAGTCATTTCATCGAAGATTCAAATTAAGCTGAAACAGCTAACATAAGGTATATAGCTCACCAACGGTGGTTATATCGAGATAAAATTTGTGCTGGTATTTTTAGTACTAAGGTTACTCTATATGGGTGAGTGAGGTTAGGAGAAGTTGCTTTAGTTAAATTATATAGTCAGAGATAAATCTAATCTACTACATTTCTGTGATTTTCTTGATAAGCACCAACGTGATGATTTGGCTGTACAAAGCTGTTCTTCGAATTTAGTTAGACCTTGACTGTGTTGGAAAGAGAGCTCTCCCATGAAACAAACAAACAAACACTCATACCATTTTTGCTAGTGTCAGTGAGTTTTTGTTTGTGTCATATTGAAGAAACAGAAATACAAAGACTATGTTTGCTGGTGATGGATATACTTAGATAACTTAAAATGAATAGAATCCAGTAATTTCAATATATTCTGTGAAACACATTATTTTCAAATGTCAATCTCAGACCATTGATACTGCCTGAACTGAATGTGACTTGAGAATGTGATATAGACACTCTGAAATCTACTGTATCATAATATGATGACAGCAGAATATTGAGTACATTTGGGGCTTGGTCACTAGGGAAGTACTCAGGAAGTATATGAGTAATTTCACACAGGATACTTATTGTTTCTACCTGCTCAGTATCTAACCCCCTTTATTCTAGTAAGAACGTCTAGATTCTGGAGACATCATATTTAATTTTCTGGATCTTGTAGTGGAACTGACTCCAGTTTAAGAGTCTGGAGTTGCGTATGTGACCAGGTATGCCCAAGCAGGCCTCAGAGTTTGATTCAGAGACAGTTAGGTAGCCTAAAATGGACCAATCTGAGCTGATGAGTCTCAAAGTCTGAACTCAATTACAGTAGATCCTCAATAGTTGACCCCCTTCTAACACCGACCACCTTCTGCAGTTGACCTGATTTTCATAGACCAGATATGCATTACATGTCCAGATCAGTACAGCAGGCTTAGATCCTATATTGACCACCTCTGTATGTTGCCCAGTTTGTTATAGTCCCTTAAATATTTATAGAGGTTCAATTTATAGAGATTCTACTATATTTATTTTTTAATTTAGAGGAAGACATAATTTTATGTTTAAGTTGAAGATCAGAGCTTCTATGTCTTCAGGGTGGGGAGACAGCTGAAGACATATAACATTTCTTAGAGTAAAAATAAAACCACAGAGGAGAATAGAAAGAGTAAAAAAGATGATGCAAAGTAATATTCCAAATACATAAAAGAGACCCTGAATCCAGCCATGTGTGAAATCATACTCATAGGTGGACATTCCATTACACTAGACAATAAAGTCCCTTTTTTGTTTATTCTACCTTAAATCAGATTATTTTCATGGAAATGTATTAGTGCCAAATTTTATATATATATATATATATATATATATATATATATATACATGCATGTATGTATATACACACACTATACACATATACACGTTTGATTAAAGGTGATATGGGGGAGAGTTTTCTGTAGTTGAAATATTAAAGCGGGTGATGGCAAAAATAGTGTTATCATATATATTGTACACTAAAACGCACACTTTCAGAATTAATAAAAAGAGCCAGAATCTCTCACAACAAGTTATAGAAGGTACAGTGATCTGTCCCTTGAACGTGGGTATTCAAACTGAGGAGACAACAAAAGCTGATAACTGCATTCAGCTGTCAGTGTTTGTGTAGTTTATAAAAAAGAAAGTGATCGCAGACAAAGGCTTGTGTTATGAACCATTGCATTTACAAAGAAAAAGGAATGATGTAGTCAAGCTTATCAGAGACTTGTGTTAGAAGCATAAAAACACATTGTCACATATAGATGGATCTACAGCAATGATGTGCCTGCTAAGCCTGGGTAAATTTCAGAATTGCTCCCTAAGAGAGAAGTGCATCACAGTTTCATTACAGATGGCATAAAAATCAAAGGATGCTTTGCTTACTACAGTGAGCACAGTCAACTTCAAGGGAGTACGTGCTCCCAATTTATCATTGATTCTATTCCCTTTGTTAATAAATTGGTAAAGACCTCTGCTTTTCTGTTCCATGAAGAAGTTAGGTGACTTTCACATACCTAATTACCTGTATTTCTTAAAATATGCAAAATAAAAATCTGTTGCTTTATGGCAGAAGCAATAGTTTAGCTGATGATTTGGAAGTAAGCACGTATAGCAGATACATTCAAATACTTAAATGTACCAAATATTCATTAGAAAAAAAAAAAAAAAACAGGATAAACCTAACAAAGCCCAGGGTGAAGTTACTTTTTTTTTTTTAATTGTTGGGGATTCATTGAGGGTACAAGAAACCATGTTACACTGGTTGCATCTGTTGGGTAAAATCCCTCTTAGAATCGTGTTTTGCCCCCAAAAGGTGTGGCACACACCAAGTGAAGTTACATTTTTTAATCAGGAAACTACCTGAGTTAAAGGGCTTGGATAAATAATTATTTCATTATTACTTGTTCCCTTAAAGAAAGAGTTCTTACAGCAAAAGAAGGAATGACCCCCATATGTGTAGTGACCATGCATATGACATTTGCATTCAAGTTAATTACTGATATGTAAAGACTTACTAGTGTCATTTCGGTAAAGTGTTTTTGAATGTTTTGTCAATCCTTTGGTCATTCTTTCTTCTCTTCCTGTCTTTGTCAATTAGGTTATTTGCTCTTGTGATATGCTTTAATTCCTTACTTTTTTTTTTTTTTTTTAAGAGACAGAGTCTCATTTTGTCACCCTCGGTAGAGTGCTGTGGCATCACAGCTCACAGCAACGTCCAACTCTGGGCTAGGCCATTCTCTTGACTCAGCCTTCCAAATAGCTGGAACTACAGGTGCCTGCCACAACCCCCGGCTTTTTTTGTTGCAGTTTGTCCAGGACTGGGTTTGAACCTGCCACCCTTGGTATATGGAGCTGGCACCCTACTCACTGAGCCACAGGCACTGTGCCTAATTCCTTACTTTTCAGCTTTTATGTTTCTACTATAGGTTTTTACTTTGTAGTTACCATGAGGCCTAAACACAGTACTTAAAACATCTTACATAAAAATTATAACGGCCTATTTTTAAGCTAATAAATTACCTTTGATTGCATAAGTAAGCTTGCAATTTTTATTCCAGTCTCAAGACATTTTGTTTTTAATGTCCAACATACATTTTTTAATATTTCTTATTATTAAAATTATTGTATCTTTTTTACATAGAATAATTTTGTCTCTTCACCTTTATAGTAAAGATAGAAATGATTTACATACCATTGTAAATCATGATTAGATTATTCCAATTTGACTGTGTCTTACTTTTTCCAGTGAGTTTTATGTTTTCATGTTACTCATGAGTGCCCTTTCTTTCAGCTTAAACAACTCCCTTTAGTATTTCTTACAGGACAGATCTGTGCTGATAAACTCCTTTAGCTTTAGTTCATGTGGGAAATACTTTATCTCCCCTTCTCCCCTGTGTTTTGGAAAGACAGCTTTGCCAGATTCAGTATTCTTAGTTGATACTTTTTTTTCCTTTTAGCATGTTGAATTTATCATCCCATTTCTGTTGGCCTATAAGATTTCTGAGTCTGCTCCCAGCCTCATTGTGACTCCCTTACATTTGATGAGCTTCTGTTCTCTTGCTGTATACAGGATGCTATATATGATTTTTTGAATTTTGATTATACTACATCTTGGTCTTGACTGGTTTGGATTAATGATGGGAGTGCTGTAGTCTTCCTGCCATCTTTCTCCGGATTTGGAAAATTTTCTGTAACTATTTCCTTAAATGAGTTTTCTGGCTTTTCATCTCTCTCTTTTCTCCTTTTGAACTCCTATAACTCAAAATTTTTCTCTTTTGATGTTGTTCTCTCAGGCTCCTAACATTTCTTCATTCCTTTTTATTCTATTTTCTTTTTTTCCCTCTGATTATGCATTTTCAAATCATTTATCTTTATGTTCACAGATTATTTCTTCTTGTTGATCAATTCTGATACTGGCAATCTTTACTGCACTCTTCATTTCCTTTATTATATTTTTCAGTTCCAGAATTTTAGGTGGACATCTTTTAATAATTTAAATATCTGTTAATTTTTTAAATTTGATTATGTGTTATAGTCCTTCTTTCATTGAATTATTTCTCTATATTTTCTTGAGGTTTGCTGAGTTTTCTAAAAATAATTATTTTAAATTCTTCATGAAGTAGTTTATAAAACTCCATTGCTTTAGGGGAGATTATTGGTATTTTATTGTTTTCCTTTAGTGGTGTTATAGTTCACTGATTGTTCTTGATTGTTGTGGCTAAGCATTGGTGTCTGCTTATTTGAGGAAGTAGAAATCTTTTGAAACTGGCTTTTATTTCAGAAAATCCTTAATAAATCAACCTGTCCAGAGATTTTGAGCAGGTCAGCTGCCATGGTCCACAAGTGGGCTTGCTGCTAGAATTCTCATGGTCAGCAAAAGGATGGGCTTGATGCCTCAATCCATAGGGTTAGACCTGGAGCCTGGATTCACTGAGGTGGACCTTTTGATTTGGTCTATGAGTGGTGGCCCTGGAGTCTGGATCTATGAGAGTAGGCCTGGATCCTATGTTTGTGTGGGCTTCCATGAAGCTTAGGTCCTCAGGGGATGACCCAATGTTAGACTGGGACTTGAGTTATAGCCTGCAGGAGCTGGCCAACCTCTTGGGTGGCCTTGGTGCCTAGATCCAGATGGGGTTTTAACCTGTGTATGAAGGGCTAGGCATGGTTTCTGAGTATATAGAGATTTTTTTTCTGGAGCTGGGATCTGCACGAGTGGTTTGTAGGAGTCTAGCCTGGCATCAGTATCTACAGGGATGAGTCTGGATCCTTACAGCATTGGAGCAGACCTGGGTATACTAGAGCATGGGACCACTGGGACTAGCTTGGAGCTTGGGGCTGGGCTGGTGCTGGGACAGTCATGAAGCTTAGGTCTGAGTTCATAGGGTGTAGTCTAGAGCCTGGATCTGTGAAGTTTGTTCTGGAGGCTATTTCTGGGAGGGTATCTTGTATGCTGTGGCTTTAAGGGATATCCTGGAACCTGAGTCCGTGGGGGCCTCCTAGAGCAGGGGTCTATTGAGATAAGCCTAGAACCTGAGTCTTCTGAAGCAGATCAAAATTCAGGATCTACTAAAGCATGAGGCCACAGGGCTTTTGAGGAGGGTGTCAACGACTATCTTAGCACTGGGTAGGCCTGGAACCTACGTCCATAGATGCCTACCTGATACAAGAGGCCAGAGGTGCTGACTTGGGCATGAATAGGCCTGAAGCTTGGGTCTGTGTGAGCCAACTTGGCTCTGGGCTGGTCTTAGCCTTGTGGTATGCCTGGAGCTTGAGACCATAGGGGCCAGCCTGTTGCTGAGGGTGGGCCTACAGATTGAGGTTTTGCAAGGATCTAGAGCTTTAGTCTGCACTGTTTGGTCTAGAACCAGAACAGCCTGAAGCTGGGGGCCACTGGGGCTAATCTGCTGCTAGGGCCAATCTGGAGTCTGGGGCCTCTGGTCTGCCGAGCAAGCCTACAGTCCAGGAATGTGGGATATAGCCTAGCATCAGAGTGTTTTTGGAGACTCAGACCACAATACCAGACTGGTGTCTGGGGTCCTAGGGACCTGCTAGCATTGAGTTTTACTGGGATAGGCCCAGTTTGAGGGTCTGAGGCAAAGTTTGGTGCTCACTGCCCTCTCTTTCCCCCATCCATTGGGCATCCCTCTCCAAACTGGGATTGGGGGGAGGAGTGACACGGGTGATGTAAATCTTTCCCCTTACCATCTTCAGTGCACCTATTCTGATGTATATACTACATCCATGTATAACAATCTCTCACCTGCTTTCCTTTTTTCTAGTGAAGGTATTTTTGCACATGAATAGATATTTCTGCAGGGGGATGCTCACTAAAGAGTCCTCTTCTGCCCTCTTGCTGACATTCAGCCTGAAGTTATGTGCATTTGCAAAATTTTAAGTCTCTTTTCTGTAGATGTGTTCACCCTGGAGATCTCAGTGCAGGAAAAAATAATTGAGTACTGACCCTTTTCTGATAGCGATGTGACAGAAGTTCATTAAATGTAAGATTTTACATGTAGTGACTTAAGTATTAATATTTATAACAGTGCCTGGCACATAGTAAGAGCTCAAAAATACTTGTGATAGAAAGGATGAAGGAGGAGGCTGTTGTCACACATGAAGAGAATGATATGAAAGTCTACAGACGTCTGATGAGCTCAAGTTTTATCTTCTGTTACACTCATAAAGACAGAGCTGCAGATTTGAGTGCCAGACAGAACAATCATCACTTTGCACATTTAAGCAAAGACCTGGAACCATGTACGTGTTGAGTGGTGAGACACACAAGCCTATTTCCACAAAGGTTCTTCATTTTTTCCCACCGTCATAGACAGAATTTCTAACAGAGAAGTGACTGACCTAGCAAAATCATGTAAATGAAAAATTAAACAATGACTTTGAGAATGTTTCATAAATTATTAGGATTATTTTGAAAATTAAAAAAAAAATGGTAAACTTTTCATTCCATACTCAGGCTATATCTCAAGTGGTTTTTAATCAGAGGTATAAGGGCCTATTTTGAGAACAAAGAGCAGGAGTAAGGAGAAGGCTGCAGTGAGGTTAAGTATTGCTGAGGTGTATTAAGTGAGCACAGTGGTCTAAAATGCACAGAGGCTGTCAGAAAGTAGAGAGAGAACACTCTTTGGTTCTGTTGTACAATCTTCTTGCATCAACCCCTGACCTTGCAGAGCCAATTTAAAGTGGGTGGAAGGCTCCACATTTAGCCTTTGCTCTATTTACTGCCCTTTCCTTCTTGCTCTGTCAAGACCTCAGTTAACCTTGGACTATCAATCTCAAGGTTTTTGTCAGGCAAGTTGCAGGATTCCAAATCCTTTTGCTTGGTACTAGGGACTCCAGGCAGCAGCATGGGCTGGATGTCTACATTGCTGAATAAAGCTCTCAGAGTAAGAGAACCTAACTCACTTAGGAAACATGCATTTTCAGGAAAAAAAAATCCAGGTTTTTGTTAAAGCCAACCCCATAGAGCATTTTTAGTACTAGAGATAGATATAACCTAAATCCTAGAGTTCACCAAAGTAAAGACAAGCAATCACTCTAAGGATGATCTTGATTTAATTATCTTAGCCAGGAAGAGAAAGTTTACATCCATCCATGCTTCTATTTCTCCATCCTTCTCATGGGCAACACAAAGGCTGTAACTCTAACCCATAGGACGTGTACTTAGTTCTGTCCATGAACACACAATGCTGGCATATAGACAAGAGTTCACTGGCCCTTCGTAATTTCAGCTCCTTTTCCCTCCTGAGACCTTGGGAGCCACTACATTACTCAGATTTAATTTACTCTCCTTTCTGAAGATCTCACTGTCTATGTAACATGTCTTTATGTTCTATCATTAATTTTATATGGTGTTTCTCTCCCTTCTACCAAACCTTTTATTTTTAATTATTCCCTGAAAGTTTAATTTATTGTTAGCTCACTGCTGGTTGATAATAGCTTTGTGAATGGTGCTAAGAGAATAATAATGTTTGAAGTGAGGAGAGTTGAAGCCTCTACTCTGTGGGGCAGTAGCTACCCCACATCCAAAATATTATTTTTTGTTTGTTTTTTAAATTCAGGTCCCACACTAAATGAACTTCCACAAATAAATTGTGTTCAGAGGAATTGCCAAGGATGGGGACAGAACTAAAAATATGCTATTTATATTTTTTGTAATTGAGGAACTGGAACCCAGAAAATAAAATAAATAACAGGACATGAAGTTGAATTAAGGTACTTCCAGGAGAATTCTATGAAAGTAGGGCTTTTTAAAAGAATGAATATATATTTATTTCAATGAATTAAAATTACTTTGTAATTACCAGATATACCCTCAAGTTGAAAAAAAAAATCATGATTTTGAGGAATGTAGTGAGATCTCTATCTATACCAGGTCCAAAGAAAAATTTAAAAAAGTGTCTAAATAGGATTTTATAGAACAGGAGTCAGCAAACTATAGCCCCTGGAACAGATTCAGTCTGCAGCTTGTTTTACTAGGATTTAGCCACATCTATTCATTTATACATTGTCTATGACTGTGTCAGCTCTACAAGGCTGAGTTGAATACTTGCAATGGAGACTATGTGGTCCAAACAACCTAAAACATTCACTGTCTAGCCCCTTAACAAAAAATCTTGTTCGTCCCTGCACTAGTAGAAATTCAAGTGAGCAAAATGAGTCCCTGAGAGGTTCCTATTTTATTTTTTTACTTCATCTTGCTGACATTTCAAAAAGAAAGAAATATCCATTTGGAAACAATGGAGAGGAAAATGATTTAATTTTCAAAAATATCTTGTAGAAACACACCCTTATAAATAAGTACTATAAAGGGAATTATGGCTTGTTGGAGAATTTATGGATTTATTATTAAAATAATCATGAGTGGGAGGCATTAATATCTCAAGTTTAACAGTTCATAATAGCTACTGCAAAGTCATTTTAATGATCATCAACAAAAATATTATTACCTATTTCATTTTGAAATGCATGGAGGAATTTTGGATTGCAAATTCTGTAACATATGCATATGAAGCACATTGATGCACATCACTGAAAGAATACAATTTTTAAGAAATGATAAATCTCTATGTAATAAAGTATACTCCAACTTTTATAGAACTTTATTCATAGTCTTCGAGTACATTTGAAAGGTTTAGACATGTTTTTACTGTACCTGAAGTCAAGTAAGTCTTTTAATTGCAAACATTATGTTCATTTCCATATGCTCATAACTTGGAAGATGGTGAATAGCAGACACTCTGTGAGATTTATTGGAGTGCTATTTCCTGTAGGCATTCATTTGGTGAGTTTTTATGTGATGAATGCATTTCTAATTGGGATTATTTACATAGGCATCTGGAGCCTGGTTAGGGATGGAAGAGAGAAACGAAGAGATTCAAGTTTAGTTGGTGCCACAGTTGATTTAGCATGTTCTAGAGTGGGGCAAGGATCTCCTGATGCCATTTCTGCCAGAGGTTTGGTGAGACACGGGAAGCTTTTATGATTGCTTCAAGCACCTAGTGCCTACAATTCTATCTCCCAACCAAATTTATCTTTACAACCCCCTGGATATATATTAAAGAGCAAAAGAAGAAACTATAAAGAGGCAATGCAACACTACCTTAGACTGAAGATTTGTTGATTTTGTCAGTTGTGTCAGGATGAAAAGAAAGTACAAACCAACTTTAAAGAAATGAGATTTCTTTCTTCAAGTGTTGGCTGTGTGCCAATCTCAATGGAGGGTCTCAGAACTAAAAGGATTTTTGTTTTAAGTTTATAAAGAAAGTTTTCTGAAAGCTATTTTTGTACATTCACAATTTGGGCAGCCGTTACCCAAGACAAGTATTTAAAAAATTATTGTTTCAAAACCACTATCAGACTGGATCTCCCTCTTGTCTAAAATAGGTTAGCAATTTAGACTTTAATAATAGAACCGTCAAGAATAAAAGTAACAAAAATTCTTCTCTGCAGGTCAAAAGTCTGAAGTGGACTGGACAGTTCTCATTTTTGGATTTTTTTTATTGGCAAATAGCTCACAGGAAAGTAACAGCAATGTCTTGAGTGGAGAGAAAAGGAACTGGTAGGGAAGAGAAAAGTGAAAAAAGAGAGTAAGAGCAGGGTGTGGAGGAGCTGGGAGTATCTAGTCTGATGAGTGTGCATTTAGGAAAAATTATAACAAAGACAGAAGGCTATTTAATCCTGGCAGAAAAGTAAGCATATAGTGAATGATGTATCCATCAGCTTAGGGGAAAGCAGAATCTCCTTTTTCAGCTATGAAGTTCTTAACCCTGAGAACACCCAGTTATCTAACATCCATGTGTAATCTAAACTGGAAGACAGTAGGAAGTTACAAATCCAAGGTTGACCCTGGATTCTACCCCGTTGCGTAAACCGACTGTATATTTTGCTTCACAACAAACAACTCCAACATTTAATAGCTTAAAACAAGAGTGATTCACTATTGCTCATGATGCTGAGCCCTGGCTGGGGAGTTCTCCTCCATATGTGCTGGCTGAAGTTTCTCATGTGGCTCATTCAGCTGGGAGCTTGTCGGGCCAGAGCATTGGAGAAAGCTTCACTCACAGGTCCAGGTGACTTGTTCTGGCTGTTGGCTGGAGACCCTTGGTTATTCTCCATGTGGCTTCTTGTTGTATGCATGGTGTTCTCTTATTTAGTAGTCTGTATCCAAATTGTCTTATAGGAAAGCGGAAGTTGGCTCTGACCAGCTCTCTCAAGGACTAGCTGCAGGTCTGAAAGAATGCCATCTCTGCCACTTTCTCCTAGTTATATGAGATCAGGGTAAATCTACTCAGTTACTCAGTAGGAGAAACTTCAAATATCTTTAACCTTCCATCCTGTCAACAAAGGTCTTTAGTGATAATCTACCACACCCTGGAAGTATTCAGAAAATATCAAATTAAAATCATGGAAAAGAGTTTATGTCCTGTTGAGGGTGTTGGCCAACGATGATTAGATGTATGAATAGAATACCAACGTTGAACTTGGTTCTATAGGATTCGAGTAATGCTCATGGGAGAAAATATAAAAAAAATTCTCTCTGCAGTCATAGGCTTGGAAAATGCTGGGGTGAATTTATTCACGCAGATTTTATTACACTTAGACTTCTCAAAACTTTTACTATGCTAATGTGCATTGTTTGTATCAAAATAATGAATATACTACACAGCATTCAAAAATGGAGTTGATTGTGGCTCTTTTCTTTTTATGCAACACTATAGGAATAATACTTTATGGAATCCATTTTGGGAAATGCAAAGTAACGGGAGATGGGGCCAGATAAATGGAACACGATGGATGATGTGCCCCCAGAGACCTCTGGGAAATAAGGAAGGTAAAAGGCAAATCCCACAGTACATAGTGGGGCAAGGAGGAAAGTGCTCAGTGTTGGGAGTCAGGACATCTCACTTCCATTTCCAGGCCTATTGGTGCACCAATGACTTCATCAGTCTGAGCCTAAGATCTGTAGGGCAGAGGTAATAATGCTACATTTTCATGCAGAATGGTTCAAAGGTTCAATTAGGATATAAATTGTAACTCTGTGTGTGGTCGTTTCCAAATATTTCATGATCAAAGTACTTTTCTGATTATTTTTCTGTCAACCCTATGATCTCTATTTGCTTACCAAACAATGCTTAAAGAAGGATGTAAGGATAAACTTGACACACTGTAAATATTTATGCATGAAGTACTTTAGTTTAATTTTTATTAATAACTATTAAAGCAAATTCCATCTTTGTTCTCTCTGCTGCCTGCAGTGTTAGAGAATTTTACTACACAGATTTACATCAGGGTAATTAGATCTCCTCTTGGTCGTTTCTTTTTATCTCTTAGTTTTGAAATCGACTGTTCTCTTTGTTTTTGTTCCAAGAGAGAAAGGGGGAAAGGAGATAATATTAATCTTAGGCCACAGTGATCTTGAGTGTTGAGCTATGCTTTAAAAATGGTGTAAAAAATGTAAAAAATTTTAAGAACTGTGTATTTAGGACTATTCAGGGAATGGTATCATGTCACAATGACTGCTTTTCATGTTCCCATCAGGAAAATGGGCATTCTTCTCTCTCTCTCCCTCTCCTCCATTAATCTTTAAGGATACATTTATCTTCCTCTTCTCTTTGAGACTGAGTGCTTTGATGGTCTTCATCAAGTGGCTTCATTAGCTAAACAACTGTGTTCACATCATCCAGTGTAACAGAACCTTTATTGAACGGTCTCTTTTGAAGTGAAATCTAGAATTTAAGTTGCAGTAATGCTGGACCCAGGACATGACAGATGATAGATGCTTAGTACGTTTCGTGGGGCTCGCGGACATAACTACTGCTTTACACGAGTTCTACAATGTAGGAGAAGAATAATATAATGAAGTAGTATATTTGGGAAAATGTATACTCTTCTTAAAGAGTTATACCATATTTTATCATCTTAGTCTCCAATAATTCCCAGAGCAAGAAATATTTATCTTTCTTTAACTCAGAGTTTTCAAATGTATTTGAAGATAGAAATTCCTTTTTAATTACTATCTACCAATCTCTAGAAATGGCTGCAGAGGGCAATGCAGAGGATATTAGAAACATGCTCTGAGGTTTCTTAGAAATCCTCACACAATCAACTGTATGATTATAAACTGGCAGGGACTGTTTATGAATTTGTTTTACTTACGTTTAATATTTTATGAAAATTGTATGCTCAAGACAAATCCCCAATCTAGTAATTGTGATATAAATTTCATGATCTAAATGCCATTTTTTTCTTGTCCTATCAACCCCTATGATCTGAGTTTGCTTACCAAATGAACTCCATTCATTAATAGCTCATTTGCTTTCTTATGATTATTCATCTGAGACACATCTTTCAACCACAGTGCCTTACCAGCATGAACTAACCACAGTGATTTTACATAATTTCTACCAAAAAAAAAAAAGAGAAAGAAACTTGTTATGTTATTTAAGCCATGTAGCCTAATTAGGAGTTGAGACTTTTAACATATAAAATAGCTTCCAAACCCATTTCTACTGTTGAAATATCCAAAGATTCTCAATTTATGTTGCATATCACAATCACCCAAAGAGCCTTGAAGAGGAAGATGCTGATACCTGAACCAACCTCCCCACCCCAAGCATTTAAATCTGGAACTTTGAGGAAGACCTACACTGTTAGAATTTGTTAAAGCCCTCCAGATTATTCTCATTTGCAACCAAGGCTGAGACTCAACTGTTGGCATCATTAATTTGGTTAAATTATACAGGTGAGATACAGGTGGTCACAGTGGTGGGGTCACTTGTTTGAGACAAGGAGTAAAGACATTGCCCAATAATACTACAGCCCATTTAGGTCCATTGTTCCTTTTGAAAGGAAGTGTCCTTAGTTTTATACCATCTCTCATGTTTTTGTAAGATCTTTGCGATAAATTAAATCTTCCTGAAGCAATTATGCGGGATGCAAATAGATGGAAGAATTGAGTATTTGGTTAAGAAGCCCCCTAAAAGAATTCCTCTTAGCTATATTACTTCAAGCAAGTAATTTAACTGCATCTTGCTAACTTTCAATTTCTTTTTTTTTTTTCTAACTTTCAATTTCTTCAGCCTCATTCCAATAAATATACCTGCATTGTAGGCTTCTGTAAGTATTAAACAATAAAATATAAAGCAAAAAATACAGCACAGTTCTAAGTACGAAGGTGGCACAACATAAACAATAGGTGATTATGGGTGATTAATTAAAATATGGCTATTTTATTTTTATCTTCAAGATAAAAAGCCAAGGATAACCTTCAAAATTAAACATGGACTAAAGTAAATAGGAAACTTGCATTTAGTTAGGACCCTAAAATTGTAACCATATATTATGATAAACATGTAACAACTTAGTCTGTCCTAAGAAATGTTATTGAAGAAATGTCCTGCCAAATATGATTAGAGAAATGGATTTCCGTGGTTTTTCTCATTCAGTCTAAAAAAATGGGAATTTTGCCTTGATGACCCTTCAATTTATTAGGTAGTTACATATATTTGCTTCTTAATTAAAAATATCTTTTCGAATTTTATGTGTAATAATTTAGTTAGAATTAACTTTCATATCTGCGCTGATATGGGGAACCATATCGATTTTTAATACTGGTATTTGGAAAATTTTATCATGTAAACGTACTTCTGGATAATTTTCACAACATATGTGTAAACATCAGAAGGGGGCACCTTTTTATGTTGGAAGGCCACATTAATCTAGCTATAATCAAATAAGGCCACATTCATACAACTTCAATTAGATTAAAATGTTCATTATTTTGTAAAAATCTAATTATGTTCTTGATAACGTCAAAAAAATGAAAACTATTTGTTGATTTTCAAGTCAACTAATCTTTTAAAGACTTTGTTATGTCGACTTGTTGTTGGAAAGCATTTGAAATTTGGTTGCAGCACAGAGCTCCACCGCTTCAGTTGTCCCTCTAGACGGGTGTCAGTCATTTGTGACCCTAAGGGCATCTTGATGAGGATTAGACAGGAGAATGCAAATTTGCAGAAATAAAGGGCCATATAAGCTACTTATAAATGGCTTCAGTGGTGTTATTTGCGGGTATTTTTAGGTAGTTGGGAATGAGGAACGGCTCCCCCTTGCTGGGGACGGAGGACAAGGGTGGAGCCCCCAGGCCCTCATCTTCCTGAAACAATCATGTGGGATGCAAATGGACAGAAGAATTGATATGTGGTTAAGAACCCCCAAAAGAATTCCTCTTAGCTGCATTATTTCAGGCAAGTAATTTAACTGCATCTTGCTACAGATACAGGTGCTTCCCACCTTAATTTTTTTCCAAGGGCTAGTGCACACCTGCAGAGGAAGGGCTGTCTTACCAATCTTCCAATCAGAACTTAGCATGCCAACTGCAAAAAGATGTGGAAGAATTTGTAGCCAGCAACAAGTACAATAGAGTCTTAAAGGAGACCTAGAACAGTCTTAGTACTCATCCTGTCATTAGATTAAGTCTACATTGTGGTCCACCCATCCCCCATGGTCTCTCAGAGAGGCTCCTGAGAGGTCTGCATAGGCAGTAAGACTCTGATTACAAGGTGACCTCTGAACCATGAGGTGGGCCTGACCCAAGGAACTGCCAGCCATATCCTTTGTCTTTTGCTCTTTGCCTACTTGTCCTGGCCATTTGGAAGCCTGCTTGCTGTCTATAGCAAATATATCCTGCTTTGTAAATTTTCTTATTCTGTAAATCTACCTTTCTTTTCCTCAATAAAATTTATTTCATGCTTGTCTTACTTTCAGGTGTCTCATCATTTTTTGCCAACAGCTCTCCAAGAGCAGAAGACCCAGGCAGCTGCCCCAAACCCCAACGTTTTAGTAGAGAAGCAACTTCTTTGAAAGTACAACATTACTGCTTCCTAAAAGAGTTGTCTTTGCATTTGCTTTTCATCTTTTAATTCCTACAATGCACAATCGCACACTTTTCTCTCTCGAATTAAAAATATTTGTGGTACTTATGAGTATTCTAATGCTGATGAGTACTGAATTTCTTTGATTTTGATATTGTAATATCACAAAGCAAGCAAATTGCCTTACTTTTAGCAGAAACAAGATAATATTGGAATTCCCAATACTCATTTAAAAAATCTGTTTTCTTCCTTTGGTATTCTCTTGGTCTTCTTTGACACAATGGGCTGCTAAGCAGACAATTAAAAAATGCCACCGAGCTGTGCAACTATTTACAAATTCCACTTGAAAAAGAAACACAGTTTCCCATTTCCAAAAGCTGATAACAGACTCTCACCAACCAATCTGGTGCAGTAGTGGCACTAGTCAGGTGGGGAGAGTTAGAAGTAAGGAGAAGCAAATTATGAGTGTAACAGTCATCAATGTAGCCCTTATGGCTTACTAATGTTCTAATTATACCATTCATCCTGGGAAGATTATTTCTTTGAAGCTTATTGTATTTTTTGGTATTTTAAATATGTTCATATTAAAAATAAAATATATAGGTGAACATATATGTATTAATACCAATAACAGGATTTGTTCTGTAAAATTTGCATTCCATCAGAAGGCCACAGTTAAGGGCCTAGAAGGCCCAGGTTCTCCACCATTGGTGTATGTCATCTTATTTTATTTAATGTAGATTAAAGAATATGATATAAAACCTCATCACCACATATAAGGTGCTTCAAAATTTAGATGTAACTCTATTCTCTGACCCAACTCCCTTCCCTAACCCACACTCTAATCTTTGCTTATTGGCTTCTTGAAATTATACTCATTCCGTATGGGGACATCCATCCATCTAGCCTGGGGATCTAGCATAGGCCTTCATTCACAGGTTGATGCATTTACAACCATTGATGGCTCTTCTTCAACTGGAACATTTATCAAAAGAGGGAGAGAAAAATGAATGGTGTGTCTCAGAAATTTTTTGTGTGCCTGATAATATCAATAATCATTCCCATATCTTTTATTCTTCACAAAATATTTAGCCAATTTTCTCTCCATTTTCATACCTAAGTTATCAAAAGTCATAAAACTGTCAAGCAGCTAAAATGAGGTGTTATAAAAAGTACATGTAGTGAAAATAAGATGGAGTCAGGCAGGCTAAGGCAGACATGGCACAGCTGGTCTGGTTGGTTTAAGTCCTGCCTGACCTTCACCTTCTGTCTCTCATTTTTATCGTTTCATAAATGTAGCTCCCACCCTAAAGAAGCCTATCTGGAGTAGTTTAGGTGGATTGATTTAGGAGATTAACTTTTGAATTGGAATGTTGTTTTAGATTATGCATTATTCTGATTATTGTTTACTATGGGTCATGGGTTCTACCAATTATTGTCTAAGCTAAGACTTAAAATGGTCTTCACTTTGAAACTGAATATATAAAACTGTAATTTTAGAAATGGAAGAACACAACAGTCTTGAAGAGGTTCTTCTCACTGTTCTCCAGAATCCCAGACTTCTGACTATAAATAAAGTTGGTAGACCTAGCCCCATCTCTACATATTGGCTGACGGTGACAGGCCACCGGAACCTCTTCATCTAATAACGCTATCATCTAGAGCTGTCACAAGCCAAAGCCCATTTTTTATATTCAATACCTTTTTTTCTTCATTTCAGCAATGTCATGCTGCTTGTTTGCCAGCTTGAACTTCCCTAATGCTATGCCCTTGTGTCTAGATATATTTCTACACATCACTTATTTATCAAGTGTTATACTATGGCTGTCAATATTTGTGTGCACTCACCAATGAGCTAACAAGCCTCTTTTGGGAATCATGTAGGATTAATGTTTATATCGTAAGCAGTCAGCACAGGGATGGACATGGAGTAAAGTGAACAGGTTGGTTTGATGCATGGATGGGTGTAATTTGATTTCATAGCAATGTCTAACCTCTTATTTCACTTGCTATTTTACTTATATCACAACAGGCAGAATAAAAGTTCATTTCAATAAATGTGGGATACAAAATGGTTCAGAAGGAGCTTTTAGTTTAATTGAAGATATAGTATTATAGTTATATGAGTGATATCACACCTCTGCAGGAGACAAATTCTATTCTTTTCATATATATACTGAAGAGTTTGCATAGGAATTGTTTCCAACCCATAAAATTATTTACTACTGCAGCAAATAGAAAAAAAAATCAATTTCCCTCCAGAAATTTACGAGTGGTCTAGATAGAGCTTTAGCTAATATATCTCAAGGAGATCTTTCAATAGGCCCTCCCTGATGCTGTATTTCTTTTAAACTAAACTCCACATTTCCTAATCGGCTATATCCAGACATTAAAGTAAAATTTATGATAAAAATAGGAAAGTCTGAAGCCCTTGAACTCCATTGGTTTGAATAAAATGCTCAATTTCAAAATTGTTCAATAGTTGATTTTTCCCATTAATCACTTTACTTCAATGTTTTTGTGAGTCAGAGAAATGGAAGTGTTCTTTTCTCATTTTGTTCTATTATGTCTAAGATGAGGAAAGTTCCTATAAAAATAGCAACTGAAACTCAGAAACCAAAAAATCTCATCAGTATCCTTCATTGGCAGCAAATTGATTTTAGTATATTCGAAATTTCAAAATTGGGAAAACGGAGTGATAATTTATTTTATCAACACCAAGAACATACTATCAGGAATTTAATCTGGATCACATGTTTGGCACTTCTTGAAAGGGGGGCACTCGACCGGCAGAGATGCAGAGATGTCACAGACCACCAAGGCTTGTAAGAAAGGTCTTTATTGGCGGGGGATGCTGCAGAGCAGTACTAAGGAGGAGAGGATAGAGGGGAGAGAGAGAGCGAGAGAGGAGGAGAGAGAGGATAGAGGGTTGAGAGAGAGAGAAGATAGAGGGGAGAGAGAGAGGAGGAGAGAAAAGAGAGTAAAAGACAAGCGCACCTTATACAGGTTTGGTTAAGGGAGATGATGGGATGGTAGAATAGCCAATAGAGAGTTACTGCTCTGGTGGGAAGAGCCATTAGGGGCAGGCCATAAGTTTGACACTTTAAACCCGTAATTGGGACAGGGAGCTGAGGTAAGTTTTGTGACTGGGAGATAAGGAGATGTTGAGTAGGCAACTCCCTGTGCTTGGAAAGAAGGAGCTTTTCTGAGGCAGTTACCTAACACTTCTGGTTTAGCTATGGTAGAGATAACTATTTCTGTCTTTTATTGTGACTAAGGAGTGTACACTCACAGGAAGCAAACGGTATAAGCATGAGTGGGAATCAATATGTTTTACAATTAAAAGTAATGACGTGGTCATTTGATCCATGATTTTCCTTTTTGGTTTAAAAAAAAAGAAAGAAAGAAACAAGACCCATTCTCATGCACAAGATTGTTATGTAAAACAGGTGAATGCCAAACCACCCTGATAGAAACCAGGGTGGGTGAATTGGATACCTCCTATATTCCCTCTCTCCCAAATCCCATCCTTCTAGGCAGAAGAACCTAGAAACCAGGGTGGGTGGATTGGAGACCTCCCATAGTCCCAGTCTCCCAAATCCCATCCCAAGCCTTTCAAGGCCACAGATCACAGTTTAAAACCACCCATTAAGTTCCCTCATTGCCTTCCAAAGTTGCAGAAAAGGAGACAAAGAATATAGACCTATCCATGCTATTACAGTAGTTAGTCAGTTAGGTATGAGCAAAGGAGGAAAAAGTTAAACATTTGGCTAGAAAAACAGGGCTCTGTGGTTAACCTAAAGAGAAAAAGGGAACCATTGTAAATGCCAGGGATTTCCCAGCATTAACACATGTACAGGAGTAAGACTCAAGTCACCCCTAGTGACCCTTCCCTCATTATACCACAATTACAATAAATTTGCATTGCAATTTTGATCCCTCCCATCTTGTGGGAAAAACAGGGGAACTATAGGTAAGAACTAGGATGGCAGAAGGAAGACCTATTATGAAACCAATATATAATCACCCACACTTTCATATGAAATATAAAACACAACTATAGCCCAAGATGTAGGAAGGGAGAGGAGGGTGGGGAATGGCAGGAGGGAGGTTGGATGGAGGGAGGGTAATTGGTGGGTCCACACCTATGGTGCATATTGCAAGGGTACATGTCAAATATATTAAGTGTAGAGTATAAATGTCTTAACATAATAATTAAGTGAGGTGAAGGCTATGTTAACCAGCTTGATGTAAGCATTCCAAATTGTATATAAAATCAGCAGATTGTAGCCCACAGATGCATTAATGTATACAGTTATAATTTAATAAAAAAAATAATTTTAGGAAAAGAAGGGAGGTCATGTTTATTCTGACCTTCCAATTCTCAGTACAGAGAATTTCCTCTAGTACTAAGAATTATAGGCTCGGCGCCTGTGGCTCAACGAGCTAAGGCGCCAGCCACGTACACCTGAGCTGGCAGGTTCAAATCCAGCCCGGGCCCGCCAAACAACAATGACGGCTGCAACCACAAAATGGCCAGGTGTTGTGGCGGGCGCCTGTAGTCCCAGCTACTTGGGAGGCGGAGGCAGGAGACTCTCTTGAGCCGAGGAATTGGTGGTTGCTGTGACTTTGATGCCATGGCACTCCATCCAGGGTGACAGCTTGAGGCTCATTCCCCACCACTAAACACAGCATAATTTAATAGACTTTAAGTTATTTGTAAACAGGGGATGAAAAGTGTCATGTTTCAAAACCACATGAGTGATGCAAAGTCCATTCATACCCACATAGCCACTACTGAACAGAGTATCAATTACACATGTAACACATATAATTTATTTGCTTCAGTTAAGTTATTTTGTGAAGGGTAACTCTTGTTTTCCTTCTACTTACTCTCTAGGATAATATTCTATTTTGTTAATTCCTAAATGTATGTATAGATGTCTTAGAACAGTGGTCCACAACCTTTTTGGCACCAGGCACTGACTTCATGGAAGACAATTTTTTCATGGACTGGGATCTGGGATGGGTATGGTTTTGGGGTGATTCAAGCACATTACATTTATTGTGCTCTTTATTTCCATTATTATTATAGTAGAACCTCCACAGTTGACCACTTCCCTGTATTGATCAGCCCCTTAAGTTGACCTAATTTTCATAGACCAGATCAGAGATGTACCACATGTCTGTTTCAGTATATTAGGCCTAGTTCCTTAGGTTGACACCTCTGTATGTTGACCAGTTTGTTACAACCTTTGGGTGGTCAACTTACAAAGGTTCTACTCTATAATGAAATAATGATACAACTCACCATAACGCAGAAGCAGTGAGAGCCCTAAGCTTGCAACTAGATGGTCCCATCTGGGGATGGCAGGAGACAGTGACTCTAAGTGTGTTACTATGTTACTGCCACCAGATGCAGCTTAATTATCAGTTGCCATTCAATGACAGGGTTTTGATATGAGTCTGCAAGCAGTGATTTATTATGGCCTCTGTGCAAGTCAACTGGAATTATCATTCCTGCTAATGATAATGTATATTTGCAGACACTCCCCAACATGAGCATCACTGCCTCGCTCCACCTCAGGTGATCAGGCATTGGATCCTCATAAGTAGCACGCAGCCTAAATCTCTTGCATGTGAAGTTTACAATAGTGTTCCTGCTCCCGTGAAAATCTAATCCTGATGCTGATGTGACAGGAGGTGGAGCTCAGGTAGTGATGCAAAAAGGCTGTAAATATAGATGAAGCTTCATTGGCTCACTCATGGCTCATGTCTTGCTGTGTGGCCCAGTTCCCAACAAGCTACAGACCAGGGGCCTGGTGCTTGAGAACTATAGCCTGAGAGTGTTTTGTGATTGTTTTGCCTTTATTTTTGATATTTGATAGTAGACAGAGGATATAAATTTATTTTAGCCTCGCCATTCACTTGAATCCTGGTCAACCTCATTTTCAATGTCTGTGGGATGCTCTCTGCTGCAGAACTCAACTTTACTGTAGAAGAAGTAATTGTTTGCTGTCTCCACCACCTGGTTCTCTAATGCTTTAAATGGGTGGAGAGGGTGAAAATTGATAGTTGGATCAACTGTTATAAGAGCTTTTTCTCTCCTTGGAAACAAAGACTTGGACACAGCTTTTACTTATGACTTCTTTCTATCGCCAGGAGTGCAATTGCCCACCATTTTCTTTTACTCCCTGCCCAATTGTTTGCTTGAGTTTTATACTGTCTTTGAAGTAACAACAAAAATTCCCTTGGGGGAAGGGAGTAAAATAAATAGCATTTAGGAAGCCATACATACATACACAATTGCACAGACATACAGACACACACAATCAAATGACAAGTTCAGTGTTGGGGGTGAAGTGGACAAATAGCTCATCTGACATCCCACTTACTATAGAACTTTAGCTTGTGAAATGAAGGACAGAGAGTGGGAGTAGCAACTGGGGATCTTTCTACTTACATTTTGGGGAAATAGACATATTCTTACTTTAAGTGTTTTTCTATCATTTACCTTCAGACTTGAGGTTGGTGGAAATATCTTTCAAATACTGGGTATGAAATGAACACAACTGTCTAGTTTCTTGAAATGTGATTGCTCACCTTGGCGTCTTCATGGGTATTTTGGTGTCTTCATGGATATTTTAGCAAAGATGTAGGAAAAATGTCATCAAGGGCTGCTTTCCAAAGTCCATTTTAAACCCTCATTATAACTTCTTTTTAATAAACGGTGAATAGACAAGGAATGTTCTATGCTCAGCTCCAGAGGATTTTATTTGCCTCTTATGTAAACCACTCCACGTCAGAATAATAGTCTATATAAAATTAATGTGTTATATATACCAAGCCTAAGTGACTTAATTTTGGATATATAGACATTTTCAATGATTATATATTAGTATGTGGGAATCGAAGGGCCTCTCAGGAATGACAGAACTCCCAACCTTCCTTTATGTTTTGTCTAAAGCAGGATTTAAAGGGTTTTAATAGACTCTAGAAGGGCTAGAAATCTCCATATATACAGCCTAGCCTGCCCTGATTTATTGGTGGATTTCCTGTGGAATTTTTATGCGACACTTGATTTTCCCTGAGGGGCTTATTAACTCCTGATTGGGTAATGTAAATTTCCAGCCAAGATTAAGTACAAACAAAGCCAAAATTCATTTATTTTAATAAGGGAAATTGAGGTTCTGAGGTCTGGTGTTTTCTTTTGCAAATAAACTAGTCTGTCAGGCAACTCATTTTAAAATATTTGGTGGGAATTAAGAAAATAATAAATTTAGTGTTCTAATTTCTGGGTTATTCCTTACAGTTAAAGTGAAAAATGGTTCCATATTGCAATAGTCTGTTTTTGAGTCTCTCCCTTTTCCCCTTCTTTGGCCCCAGAACAAATTATTGGGAAAAATCTTCTCCTTCTCCATAGGTCTCTGTCCTTTCCACTTTAAATGTCTTGCTTTGTTCATTCTTAACATAGAGAAAATATTTCTGCTAGCCTTTAGCAGACAAATATTAATTTTCTAGCCAGAAAAAGAAGTAATGATATACTACCATATAAGCCTCTTATATATTTTTTCCATCATATGAAAAAGTGGCTGTTCTAAAAATAACGAGAGACTTTTGTAGGCATTGCGATGATGTGCGATTGAGAGAGGGTACTGCCCAGAGAGAAGAAACATTCAGGAGATAAATTTGATGGTGTGGGAATGTTGATTGGAATGGAGTAGAAGAAGAGGAAGAAATCAACATATCAGATTTCCTGGTTTGGGTAAGTTGATGACAGTTTTATAGATGGGAAAAACATGAAATGGAATTGACTTTTGGTTGATAAGTGAGAAAGTTAATAAACTAGCATTTGGAAGTGTTGAATTTGAGATCCCACTGGAATATTCAGGATATGATGCTGACATTTTGATATACAAATCTTGAGCATGGTAGATGTATCTGCAGGTATGGTTACAAGTTTTGGAAAAGTTTGCAGAAAAGTTCCTAAGAAACTCTGGCTATCAGGATAGTCATGTTCTTTATAGTTTGACTTCTGCTCTGAGCCTGGCATGTAAACGTCTATATTACTCAATGTGCATTTTTAAATACATGAATGAATAAAAATATTAATGAGTAAACTGAAATAATATTATTAGAGACGAGGGGTTAATTAGGAAGCTGAGGCAAGAGAATCGCTTAAGCCTAGGAGTTTGAGGTTGCTGTGAGCTGTGATGCCATAGAACTCTACTGAGGGAAACAGTGAGAAAAAAAGAAAAATGAAATCTCATTACAACAACATTTTATGGCCCGATCACATTAAGTCCATGGGGCCATTGGTGAATATCAACCAAATCACCTCTTGTGCTTGACGTAAGGTAGGTAGTTAACATGAGGGGCTGCTGTCTGGCAAGACTGAACAACTCTCCTTGGGTTTGGTTATATTCTACTTAACCAAACAGATTCCCCTCTTCTGCTGGTCTACCACATTGGCCACTCTGGGTATACAATTCTCCCTGTTATTAAGAAGAGTTTCTCTTGCCTTTTCCTATATTTACAACACGATTTCTGTTTTTTTTAGTGTCTGTCAATGTCACTCATTCTACAGTGTCTTAAATTCATTTGTCCATGAAAACTTTCTTTATTTCCTCTGGCTTATATGTTTGCTTTTATTTCTTTATCATAAAATTTGACACTTGTGTGCTATTCTGTGGCTGTTTAACTGTCTTTGAGTTCTTAAATGATTTTTATCCCCAGCCAGATCCTACTCTTTTTGTAGGTTTTCACATCCTTTTTATGAAAACAAATGAAGGAAAAAAATATAGGGTTTGGAATTAGAGAGGTCTAAACTCACATTCAAATTCATGTTTTATAAATTTGGGAATCTGGGCAGTTATTTAGCATCTCTAAGCCTTTAGTTTCTTTCTTTGTGAAATAGTTCATGTTGATTCTACCTCATCAGGATGTTGTAGGCATGATATGGAATGTAATAAACAAAACTTCTCTTATAATGCTCTGTACATTACAAATTCTCAATAAACATTGGATTTACTTTTTTCTCCTTAACACCTTAATGTCTATCCAGGTATTTGGATCATGAGAGAACACTGCTATATGCTCTGTGGACAAAAGCAGGAGAAAAATAATTGGTTATGAATTTTTGTACTAAAGATTTTTGTTTGTTTGTTTTTTCATTTGCAGTTCCCTACTGTGATGCACTTGATTTTCTGAAATGTCCTTGTTAATCAAAGTGCTTCATGGACTGCAATTTTGCAAATTGAACTGGATTCAAATTAGTTTTGTTGGAGAATTTCATGACACTCTCAGACCCCACCTGGAAATAAGTGGAGACACCCTGGGGTATCACAGATCTGGTCTCAGGAATCACCAAGCTGGAAGTTGCCTCGCTTGTATGTTTATGAGAACTAAAGCGACAGCAGCAGTTCATTAGGAGAATGTGACTGAATATGCGTGGTTTGCTGATAAACTTGCAAGCACTTAGGGAACCATGAAAAATGCCTACCTTCTTCCCAAAAAGTTGATCATGAGAGGTTAAATTACAGGTGTGCGTGTACATTTGTGTTTAATAAAAATGAATTGGAAATAAGATGCCTCAGATATCCAGTTCTAATGGGAATTTTGTTAAAATCAGGACAGGCATTTAAGGATCTACTTGTTAAAATCTTGTCACGGGCATGTAGTTGTTTATATATTGGTTTCATATTAGTATTGAATACATTGGATTGCTTTTTTCCAAACTTGAGATACTTTACTAAGAAGAATGTGTTTCAGTTCCATCCAGGTAAACACAAAAGATATAAAGTCTCTGTCTTTTCTTATGGCTGAATAGTATTCCATGGTATACATACATCACAGTTTATTAATGCACATAGTTTGATGGATGGGATCGCACCAAATGTGCACAATGTGAGGGTATTCACCATGACCCCTGGATGAAGGAAGGGCTCAACTACAACTTGAACTTTACCTTAAAATTGAAAACAAGGTAACCTAAACATTATACCCTCATATTAATTTCAAATAAAGAAAAAAAAAAACTTCTTGTACGTTTCCTAAAAGTAAGACGGTTACATTCCCACGTCATATTTGGTGCCTACAGGAGGCACATAATGAGAAAGAAGGAAAAAACAAAAATAGAAAGAATGCTCAATATGATCTCTCAGCTACCACATTCACTGAATGTGCACTGGGCTTCTAGGAATAAAGAAAACTTTTCAATAGCAGATGACCAGGGGTGGGACAAAGGAAGAGATAACTGGACCTGAGTTAGACATTTGCCCATCCTGAGATTCCCAGGAAGAGCTATCTCTCTGAAACCCACTGGTATGTACAAAGAGTGGAGTTCCATAATCTTCATGAACCATATATGTCTTTAACTGAATTTGTGCTCTGCGCTGTTGTCTTTTTTAGGACTTGCATTGTGAAATGTGTCCTCTTGCTTCTCAGCACACTAAGTTGAGGAAGGCACTCCATAGAATTATTCCAAATTCTTTGAGCATTTAAAGGTCATTCTAAGGCTGTGGCCATGCTCATTAGCAAATAATCTGCACAGTTATTCCTCAGCCCAGAGGGTTTTCACCAGAGAGCGATCTCATTAGGAAGTCTACTGACATTCTCGCTCTCTCCTTTTCATCTGTTCACTCCTTCCTGAGTAAAGCATGTGACCTTCCAGATCTGCCAGCTTTGGCCAGCGGCTTGAACCCATGAAAGTCAGCTACACAGGAGATGTGGATTCAGGGAAAGCAGCCACCTTTGAAGCCCCCAGGGACCCTTTCCCTACTAATTACAGCAAATGTCTCAGGCAGGCATCATGTCCCAAAGCCAGTAATACGGGTCAGAGGCCAGAGCTGCAGAGATGTCCCCTTGTGTTTTCTGAAATTTTTTTATTTCAATGTTTTCTCTCTCAGCTTCCCCAGGAGGAACTTCATATAAGTCAGGTCATGAGGATAAAGTTTGGTTTGAAAGGTTTTATTATTTTAATAAATGAATACATAGTAACAGCACACATGATAATATCATTAATAGCTAATATTTATAGATTGCTCAATCAAGGGAAAGTGCTTTCTGAATGTTCTTTAATTTGATCCTCATGGCAATTCTTTCGTTTTGTTGGACTGGTTTGGTTTTTTACTTATTTATTTATTTATTTTTTGAGACAGAGTCTCCCTTTGTTAACCCTTGATAGAATGCCATGGCATCATAGCTCACAGCAACAAACTCCTAGGCTCAAGTAATCCTTTTTTTTTTTTTTTTATTGTTGAATCATAGCTGAGCACATTAGTGCAATCAAGGAGTACAATGTGCTGGTTTCATATTTAATCTGAAACATTTTCATCAAACTGTTTGACATAGCCATCATGTCATTTTCTTAGTTATTGTATGAAGACATTTGTATTCTGCATTTAGTATGTTTAGCCTGAACCCATGTAGTATGTTTCACCTAAACCCATCTAGAATGTTTCGTCTGAAACATAGGTGTGGCCCCACCCTTTACCCTCCCTCCTCCCATCCGTCCCCCTCCCCTCCCCTCCCTTGCCCCTTTCCCCATATCCTTGTGCTATAATTGGGTTATAACCTTCATATGAAAGCTATAAATTAGCTTCATAGTAGGGTTGAGTACATTGGATAACTTTTTCTTCCATTCTTGAGATACTTTGCTAAGAAGAATATGTTCCAGCTCCATCCATGTAGAAGGGAACACTTCTACACTGTTGGTGGGAATGCACACTAACACGTTCCTTTTGGAAGGATGTTTGGAGAATACTTAGAGATCTAAAAATAGACCTGCCATTCGATCCTATAATTCCTTTACTTAGTATATACCCTGAAGATCAAGTATTCCTTTTGTCTCAGCCTCCTGAGTAGCTGGGACTACAGGTCCCTGCCACAACGCCCAGCTATTTTTAGAGATGGGATCTAGCATTTGCTCAGGCTGGTCTCCAACCTGTGAGCTCAGGCAATCCACCAGCCTCAGACTCCCAGAGTGCTAGGATTACAGATGTGAGCCACTGCACCCAGCCTACTTTTTTTTCTTTTCATTTTTTTTCTTTTTTAAAGTTCAGGAAACTGTGGCTTATAATAAGAAGCAACTTATTTTAACTTCACAAAGTCAGGTTAAGAAAAGTAACTTCAAAGCCAGTGAGTGATAGGTTCAGAACTTACATCCCAATCTGTATTTAAGTCATAGAATGTGCCCTTTCTGCCATACTAGAATGCCAGTAAATAAATGAATGAATAAACAAATAAATAAATATTTGTAAGTGCAAGGGGATTCATCAAAGTTGACTTTTAAGAGATCCCTGTTATCTAGGAGCAGAACTTATCTGCTGAGAGCCTTTCCAGCAGTCAAAAATGTGGGACTTTTGGGGGCTATTCACCCTGGTCATCCTTGTCTAGATCAGCTCTCCTCCTGCCCTTGAGGATAAATCTCATTGATTATGTTGACTTCAGCAGTATACTCAGAATCGGTTCCTATCTGAGATGCATCCTTTCCTTTCACAGTGATTTGTTCTTTCCTCCTTGTTCATTGGCTTTGATCTGCTTTCCTTTTAGTAAGCAAAATGTAATTACACTTGGAGGCATTGCTTAAATTTCATTCCCCAGTGCCCAAACTTCTTCCTTCCAAATCAATCTAATCACAGAAGAACGTGGAAGTTAAAACAGATCTGGAGGAAAAAGTAAAAGTATGTAACAAGCGTTGGATCCCAAGGTTCTGGGTGGTTTTTGGCAAGGTCAAAGAGATGCAAAGAGCTGACAATGGACAAGAAGTCAGAGAGAGGTTAATACATAGAAGACTAAGTAAAAATGAGCGCGTTGCAAATCCATGCATGATGTAGTTAAATAAAGACAACCATAGTTCTGGACTAGTAAAGTGGCACTGGGTAAATCCCTATGAGTTCTGTTTTCCACTTGTTTGATCAGTATTTGAATACCTAGCCTTATTAGATGTGAGGATTAATAGAAATATGTTGTATAAATGAGCATAGAGATAGGCTTGTCACACTGGAGGTGTTTAACAAGTGTCTGTTTAAATACCAACCTATCCACCTGTTCACGTGATCTGAGCCGACTCTCCTTAAGGTGCCATTTCTTTATCTATAATATGAAGATAGTACACCTGACCTTGTGATTTCCATCATGCCATTCTATTTGGATTTGGATGACATAGCATGAAGTTAAAAACTTTGAAATCAGAGAGAACCAGCTTCAAAATGGGAACTTTAAGCAACCATCTTAAACACCATAATACTCAATTTCTTCCTACGAAGATTGTACTACCTGCCTTGCAAATCTCTGTAAGCATTTGAGCTGACGTGCCTAAGAGTTAGACGGGTGCTACTTTACTCACTTTCAACATGGAAGACTAGAAAGTTAAGACAAAAATATGTCACAAGTGATTAGTAGTAAGTAGAAACAAATGCAGAGCCACATAATGACTCTGCATACCAATTTCATTAACAAAACTGGAGAACATTGTGATGGACATAAATTAAAATTAGGCTATGTCCCAGCCACAGAAAGGTTGGAGAATATAAGAGAAGTCGGCCACTTTCTCAAATCAGTGTTGTCTTGGCCTCCAGACAAATGCAAATGCCAAGTCAGAGCTGCTTTACTATTGTGCTAAGGATAAGTTTTCAAGTGGGCTTCAGCTCAATCCACTCATGACTCAAATTTAGTATGTCCTGGAGGTCACCTCTGGTTCTGCCCAACTCAACTTTTCCCCCAGGATTTTGCAGGAGCACACCCAACAGACAGGCTATACTATATTAACAACTTCATTAGGCTGGGTGTTGTGGGTCACACCTGTCTGTAATTCTAGCACTCAGGGAGGTTGAGGAGGGAGGATTGCTTTTGCTCAGAAGTTTAGACCAACCTAAGCAGGAACAAGATTCTGTCACTACTAAAAATAGAAAAACTAGCCACACATAGTAGCAGGAATCTGTAGTCCCTGCTACTTTGAGGCTGGGGTGAGAGGATGGCTCAAACCCAAGAGTTTGAGGTTGCTGTGAGCAGAAGCTATGATGACCCCATGGCACTCTACCCAGGGTGACACAGTGACACTTTATCTTAAAAAAAAAACCTTCTTTACACACCTGGCCAGAAGAGACTAGCAGAACCAATCTCGTGACACCTCACTGCCTCACATCTCTGTTTGCCTTAGGTACAGGGGCTTGGATATTCACAGATCCATTAATCTGACTCAGATTCCTCTTTGCCTGATCGCCTAATCCAGTGGTTCTCAAAAGAGTCATTTTCAAATTAACAACATCAGCATTACCTGGAAACTTGTTAAACATGCAAATTCTATGGCCTCACTCAGCTCTTCTGAATCCAAATATCTGGGTTAGGGCTGAGCAAGTTTAACATCTCCTCCAGATGTCCGGGACACGTGCTGACATATGAACCCATCTGTACAACTCTCAGCTCCACACTTGCGAGGACACAACTCTTCACCAGCAAATCCCTAGTTTACCTTATGTCGGCACTGAAAACTTTGCCTCCAGATGTTTTCTTTACTTTTCTTATTGAACCCTAGATGGACACTGAAAAAGTATACTTCCATACTGCAAACTCCTTAAATAATTACAACATGTATTTTTGAAACATTTAAAAGGTATGTTTTCTGGGGAGGTGCATGTGGCTTATCGAGTAGGGCACCAGCCCCATATGCCAAAGGTGGCGGGTTCAAACCCAGCCTCGGCCGAACTGCGAAAACAGAAAAATAGCCAGGCATTGTGGTGGGCACCTATAGTGCCAGCTACTCGGGAGGCTGAGGCAAGAGAATCGCCTAAGCCCGGGAGTTGGAGGTTGCTGTGAGCTGTGTGACGCCACGGCACTCTACCGAGGACAATAAAGTGAGACTCTGTCTCTACAAAAAAAAAAAAAGAAAGAAAAAACATGTTTTCTGTTATAACATAAAATATAAGGCAAGAAAAACCCACAAATTAAATGCGTGACTTAATGAATTGTTATAAAATGAAAGCTACCCAGGCCGTGGAACTTTGTAATACCCCAGAAGCCCTTTCCCTACGCTGTGCCCAATAACAACCTCTTTCTTTTGCCATAACTGTTATCCTGACTTTGACAGTGATCACTTACAGTTTTTAGTTTTATAAACACCATACACATCTCTATGCTCCGTGATTTATTATCACCCATTTTTTTTTCTTATTTTCACCTGACTTTTAAGTCACTCCTTAAGTTAGTTCCACATTCCTTTTATTTCCTTGTAATTTATGTGATTAAAATCTCAGATTGTTTGACGTATAATCCAGTTGGGTCGTGCTGACTACATACTCATGGTGCTGTTTAACCTGCTCCTCTGTCCACTGCAAATTATTATTGCCATTAAAGAACAAATGGTCTTTGGACAATGGGAGCTGCTTCAAGTTGTTTCTTACCTCAATGTTAACGTGATCTTAATGGCCTTTCATAAAATCTTGTCACACCAGAGTGTGACATGATCTTCCCTATGTATTCTATGTATTTTCTGCACCAAAACTGAAATCATTCATTTCTCTAAGCTCTAGCTTCTGAGAAATATTTTTCCAAGAGACCAATCTGTTGCTAAGACCACTCATGGCTACTGTTGCAAAGGGGAAAGAAAGTGCCTACTTATAGAGGAAGAAAATTAGACTAGACTTTTTGAAAGTAATGCTTTATGGGAGAATAAAATAGAAAAAAAATATATAATATACTAAAAGGAAAAATGTGAGCCTCAAGAATTTTATATCCAGTCAAACTGGCTTTAAGATATAGAGAGTGCAAACAAGCTGTTATCAAAAAAAAAAGAAATCAGGGAATATTATCTGATTTTTTTTCCTGAGAAAATTACTAGATAAGCTATTGAGCTTCAAACAGCAATGTGATGACTAGTGGTAACAATACACACACACACACATACACACAATACATACACTCATAATATCACTCTTGTATCATTCTATATAAAACTATACATGTAAATATATTTATTTATGGATATACATGGTTAAATACATATATATGTAAATATATGTAAATTTATTTATATACGATTGTATATGATTAAATACATATATTATACATGCATATATAATATACATATGGATTCCATTATGTATATACAATATATATATTATATATACATATATTAATATACACATGGATTTCATTATGTATATACAATTCTTGGCATGAGAGAAAGAAAGTACAGATGTTATAAAGAAGAGGTTCATTAAAAGCTTTGCAGTCTTTAAATTGTAGGTATCAATATGAAAATGTGAGGCACTTTAGTTTTTATCACTCATATAAATAATTTGTTTCTTTTCTAAATGCTCACAGAAGTTTTTCTTATTTCTCAAATTTTGATCATTTCATTTAGTTAACGTCTTGGTGATTCTGAGTTGATATTTTCAGATATATAATGTGCTATTTCAATACTTCATTTCCATTTTTCTTTTGGCTTTGATTTCAGAAGTTTCTCTTTGAATTACAGTTTTCAGTATTTGTGCTGTTTCTTTGAGTTGATATTCTGTTTTAGGGAAGCCTATTATCCATCTGTTCAAACTTCTTTGCCTATCTTCAACATTTGTTCTCTTTCTCAACTCTTTTTTAATCTACTTTTTCTTCTTTATTTTTTGAATTTTAAAATTTTCTACATTTTCATTTTTTAATTTTTCATATGAAGTTTTATATTGTGTTTACTCTTATGTTTCTTCCTGCTTGCTTTTCATTTTTGAAACATTTTCTTTTGTTTTTAAATTTTTTTTTCTTTTTTTTGCAGTTTCTAGCTGGGGCCAGGTTTGAATCCGCCACCTCTGGCATATTGGGCCAGCACCCCATTCCTTTGAGCCACAGGCACTGCCCTGTTTTTAAATTTTTTAATATAATCACCTCATTTTTAAAAAATTTTGGTTTATATTATTTTCACAACTTGTATGATTTGCTTAATTACTCTTAAAGCTTGCTTTGAAATCATCAATTACAGTGTTGATCTGTTTTACAGGCACTACTCTCTGGTAAGGCTCTCATAATCTGTAAGCATGTTATTCTTCCCTTCATCATCACTTTTCTTATAACGTCTTGAACAGGATTTAACTTTGCCATTTTTCTGTGCTTAAATTTAATTACATTACTTTTTGTATATCTTTATCATGAAGTAGGTTTCAGGGAAATGTTCTAACCTCACAGAGTCTTTCTTTCATTTTAAAAAATACACAACCTTGCTATTGTTCCATTTTCTGTCTTTTTATTTCACTTATATCATGATCCCTAATCCCAAAGTCCTTTGACCTTATTGAGACCTTCAATCCATTGTCTACAGTAGTTTTTGGCTATCAATTTCTTTCATGCTTTTATTATCATTCTTAATCAATTTAGGGGATATAGCCCATCATTTGTTCATATTCTTCAATGTAGCCTCAGTTGTCCTGTCTGTTCCTCCCACCATTAAACATGTCTGGGTAAATCCTAATTGTGGTTAAATTTAAATCTCTACCTACTCAATGACATACTGAATTTAATTGGAAATAAATAGAAAACCGGAACTGTGCTCACTGAAACAACTTCAGATTCGTAGTGAGTGCTCATGACTTCCAGGTTCTTGCAGTACACCTCTTAATAGATCTGCTTCTTCCTACTGGAGATGCCAAACTTCCAAAATCCCTGTTCCCCTCCTCCCTTCCATTGGATGAAATCAGTTACTGTTTCACTGAAAACCTGAGAGTTTTTATGCGAAAACAACCTTATAGTCCATTTAAGAAATCCAGCTATCTATGCTCATTTATCATCACATTTCCTGCATTTCCCCTCTTATCACGGATGAGTCCTCACCTCTATCTAAGTTTAATCACTGAAGTCCATAACTGTTTAAGGACTCTGTCTCTGTCATTACCACTGCTTCCTTCTGCCTGGCCAGATTGATGTTCTTCAGCATACAAACGTAACTCTGATATTTTTGCATCTTAAAGAAAGAGAGAGGGAAATCTATTTAATTCAATTAATCCTCTGAGTGGCTGCTTCTTTCCATGTTTTTGAAAATAATTTTTAAAAAAATCTAAAAATGGACCACTTCCATCACTGTCTTTATTTTCTCACCTCAATGATTCTCTTATCTACTGCAAGCAGGCTGGTATACATATAGTTCCTTTCAAATAGACTTTTTCACAATCAGTAATGATCTCCCTTCGGCAAAATCAAATATCCAAGCCTCAATTCCCATATATCTTGGTTTCTCAGTTGCACTGGGCAGAGTCCAGTCTCTTCCTTTTATTTGAAGCACTGTTTAGGGTGGGGGTAGAGGAAGTTACAAGATAGTACATTTCTCTCATTTAATTTTTCTTATTCACTGAACACAGATCTCAATTTCATTTCAGAGTTTTTCTTCTATTTCATGCCTCTAAATATCGTGGGTTTCAAGGGTTTGACAAAAGTCTTTTTCTTTCCTCATCTGCCCAACGACAAAACCTGAGCTCTTAACCACTCTGTCTATACTGGAATCTCTTCCTTTGGCCTAAGTAACATTCTTTTTTCTTGTGTCCCTGGTTAACTCTGATTCCTCCACAGTGGAAAGAAGCCCAAGGCTTTTGTAAACACTCCTGACTTTCATAGGAGAATGGAAAAACTCTCCTTCATTTCTTCCAAAGGACAAAGATAATTTCTGGAACATAGAAGGCAGTGGGTGAAGGTCAGAAGTTAAAAAATGGTTTTAGATATTTTTCATATTAAAGCCTGATTTCAATTAAGTCCAATTTTAGTTGACAAGCAATGTTGTCATGGAAGACCCTAGTGGGGTGGATTCTGAGATAACATCTGGGTTCACTGCTAAAAATTACCACAAACAAACAGTAGAGTCTGCCGTGGACACTAAAGTGCACATACCCTAAATTGTCCATAATTTAGTGGGAATTCCATATTCATTAGTCTGAGATATAAGAAGGTGGTGCTTTTAGGAGAATAGGAATTGAAATTTCGAAGTTCAAGCCTTTGAAGAAATGTTAGGCTGAACAAGTACACAGAGGACAGCTTTCAAAGTTCCAACTTTTTAGATCTCTAAGTATTCTCCACACATCCTTCCAAAAGGAATGTATTAGTGTGCATTCCCACCAGCAGTGTAAAAGTGTTCCCTTTTCTCCACATCCACGCCAACATGTCTGGTTTTGGGATTTTGTCATGTGGGCTAATCTTACTGGAGTTAGGTGGTATCACAAAGTAGTTTTGATTTGCATTCTTCTGATGATTAAGGATAGTGAGCATTTTTTCATGTGTCTATAGGTCGTGAGCCTGTCTTCTGTAGAGAAGTTTCTCTTCAAGTCCTTTGCCCATCCTGCAATGGGGTCACTTGTTCTTTTCTTGCTAATATGTGTGAGTTCTCTGTGTATTCTAGTTATTAAACCTTTGTCAGAGGCATAACTTGCAAATATTTTCTCTCATTCTGAGGGCTGTCTGCTTGCTATACTTACAATGTTCTTGGCTGTACAGAAGCTTTTTAGTTTGATCAGGTCCCAGTAATTTTGATACTGCTTCAATTGCCTGGGAAGTCCTCCTCATAAAATATTCACCCAAGCCAACTCCTTCAAGAGTTTCCCCTGCACTTTCTTCTAATATTTTGATAGTTTCATGTCTTAAGTTTAAATCTTTAATCCAGTGAGAGTC
>CAUYRH010049311.1:0-63927 GCA_963574655.1 Perodicticus potto | reverse complement strand
TGGCGGGCGCCTGTGGTCCCAGCTACTTGGGAGGCAGAGGCAGGAGACTCGCTTGAGCCCAGGAATTGGAGGTTGCTGTGAGCTGTGATGCCACAGCACTCTATCCAGGGTGACAGCTTGAGGCTCTGTCTCAAAAAAAAGGAAAAGTCAGCCCTGAATTAGTGCCTTAAGAAACACTCCCATTTCCTGAGAGATTTTGTAGGAGAGCTCTTTGGCCTCGGGAAAAAATACATAAGTGTCACCTCCCGTATCTTACACTCAAGTGTGTTACCTAATTTTGTTTTCTAAGGACATGGATGGGATTTCCCTCATTCTGCCAAGTCGGGTTTTAGAGAAAGCTACTCCTGACTCCCGGGCTACCAGCAGCTCACATGATACTTCTGTGTAAACTAGAAAATGTCTTCTCATTTAAAAAGGGGGAAAAGCTTTCAAACAGCATGTCCTTATATAATCCAAGCAACTATGCACACTGAATGTGAAGAAAGTGCGAACTCAGGGGGAATATCCCTTCTACCTGGTTCAGGTGCCACGTTGGAGCCTGGGGTGTCATGGCAGGTGGGAGCATAACACTGATCCGGGGCCCCCAGCTTACAGGCAACCTAAGTACAGTTCCGTAAGTCAAATTTCAGGATAAATCTGTGGCCAAAGTGCTCAAGTCCTGTTAAGACTCATGCTAAGCCTCTGAAAGCAGGAGGAGGCTGGAGTCATGACTTTGGGGTTCTCCAGAAGTAAAGAGTAGACACAGCATAGCCATGCACACCTGCACCCCCATATGGGTGGCCACGCAGGCGAGTGTGGCTTGGTGTGAGCCAGGACGCTCCCTCGCTGCTCCCCAGGGCTCAGCGGGAGGCCTAGAACCTCCATGACACTTTAGCAGCCATCTACGACGTGACTGGCACTGCCCTAGCTGTAGCACCTTATGCAGGACGTTCTGAGCAGCTGCACGTGGCAGCTTCGCCTGGTTTCCTGAGGCCCCTCGGCTATGGAAAACCCACGCTCACATATACTAAAGCCTCCGTTCTCCTCTCTACAGGGATGACGTGCCAAGCTCGAAGCTCCTACATCACCAGTGAGATCCTGTGGGGTTACCGGTTCACGCCCGTCCTGACACTGGAGGATGGCTTCTATGAAGTTGACTACAACAGCTTCCATGAGACCTATGAGACCAGCACCCCGTCCCTTAGTGCCAAAGAGCTGGCGGAGTTAGCCAGCAGGGCAGAGCTGCCCCTGAGTTGGTCTGTATCCAGCAAACTCAACCAACATGCAGAACTGGAGACGGAAGAGGAAGAGAAGGGCCCTGAAGAGCAAACGGAAAGGAATGGTGATGTGGCAAACCTGGAGAACGAGTCCAAAGTCTAGCGCCCTGGCCGGGCAGCCCTCCCTCCTTTCCCTGACACAATCTGCCCGCGTGTCTCATTCTCTTTCTTTTCTGTCTCTCTTACTTTGTTCTTTATTTATTTATATTTAATTTTGACATCACCAGAAAAAAAAATCTTCAGGGTGTAAAATATCTACCTGCCCTTTTTCAGTTATTTAGATGGACAAGGTAGACGTGGATTTGGTGAAGGTGCGATGTGCCCTCCTTTGTGGCCCAAAACGATGCCGCCCATCCGACTCCTGGAGATTTAAGCTACTTACCTGCATGTGTTGTACACTACCAGACCACTGAAAATAGCGTGTCAAAGATGTTACCGGGTATGTGACAAGTAAGGTCTCCATTACCTATTTATTCGCACAGTGAGACACAAAGCGTAGCCCTCAATTTTATAGACCCCAAACCATTTCATCTGCTACAGGGCAAGGTGCTTGCCCCACCCGGGCATTGCAGTTATGGGACCCAGGTAAGCTAAAGACAAACCACTGTACATATATATGCCTTATGTAATTATTTTCTTTTTGCAGTTAGTAATAAAACCCAGCATGTACAAAAGTATCATAGAACAGAACTTCTAAATAGTGTACATAGATGTATCATTAATGTAGGTTTAGATCTATAACTTTAGAAATAAGAAGCAAAAACAAAAACAAACAAAAAAAAATGATTCCTAACATACAGTAGTCATTTCTGTTTTGATGTCTGTGTTCTCCAGATTATTTTGACCCTGTCGACAGCTGGCCCTTCAGTGCATGGCCTTTGTTGTGTCCCAGACTGGCGGCTGGTAGGGTACCTCACTGCTCCCTCTCCGAGCCTCTCATTGAGCCCAGTAAGCCATAGGTCTGAGGGAAATCACAAGGTCCAGTATGTGGCAAAACCTACAGTTCATATGCTGATATACTGTGAAATGTTTACAAAACAGATGTCTCTTTTTTTCAAGATAACCAGAGCCTCACTGACTAGCCTCGGGGAGAATATCAGGAAGGGGACGTTCTCTAGTATGTCACCAATGATATGCTGTTACTTTTCACATGAGCTCTCACCCTAAACGATAGTTTAGAAAACTCTTCTTTTGCAAAACCACTGTTTCTCCAGCTGTTGCACTCTATGATCTTGAAAAACTACAGACTGTTAAAGTCAGACACCATAAATTAGCAGAAGATGGTTTGGGTCCAAAGCCGTGAAATTCACAAAGGCATGTAGTGGGGTGACTTATAATCGTGGACTCTCACACTTGAGCTCCATCTGAGGAGAATATCTTGCCTGTCCCTAGCGGCTTCTGCATTTACTGCACTGGGATTTTTTTACTATCATTCTTTTGTTATTTTGAAATGACCAGAGTTTGACATTCAAAGATTAGATCAACAATCTTGGCGACCATCTAAGAAATGTCTCTAGATCATGCCACAGTTTAAAACTCAAACCCAAAGTGTTTCTCAATCAAAAGGAAACAAATGAAAAACTGTAGCCTTAACTTGTTTTAATCCACAAAGAGGACGGAAAGAAGGAAGGAAAAAAGGGAGCGAGGGAGGGGAAGAAGGAAGGAAGGAAGGAAAGAAAGGAAGGAAGGAAGGAGGGAGGGAGGGAAGGAAGGAAAGTTTGTACTGAAAATCTAAATTTCAAAATGAAAATAAAAGGAACAAAGTCTTAGACGAAACCTCAGGGGCAGGTGGAGATTTTGCACTGTAAGAGATCTGTCACATTAATTTCGCATTTATAAACTGTTTGTCCTTTAACACAGTTGCCCATCATAAATATTCATTGAATGGGTCCAAGTTTATTTTCAGCTCCTACAGCTGTGCTCAGTTTGAGGCTCTGCACCACAGAGGTCAAAGAGATCAAACTAGCAGTCCCTGTTTCTCTCCCTTGCCTTCCCTCACCAGATTGCACAGGCTTCTGCTGTAGTTTGGGGACCTTGTCAACTAAAAAAAAGGATGTCCCAGAGAGAACGAAAGCAGCTCCTAAATTTAATACTGGGGACTTTCTCCCCTACTTCAGAGACCGAGCACCAGGACAATTGCCTTTTGGCACTGACTCTGTAGAAAACAAAACTGGTGGCCAATGCCCTTTCCTGTTTGCCAGCATTTCTTTTTTTTTTTCCCACTGAAACCCTGCGGTATCCTTTATTGATTCTATACACACTAAGAAAGAGGTGGTGGTCGAGAAGGAGGGAGCCTGATATGCTTCCCCTGAGTCTTCAGGGAGGGACCATGGGCTGAGCTGGCTGGGGCCTCCTGCGGGGCGCTGTTGGTTTGGGGCATTAACCCGGCAGCATCACCAGGGTTGCAGGGCAGGGCCTTAAAGCAAATTCCAGCAGGGGCTGCAAAATGTCTGTGAATTTAGCTCTTGAAGACTCACTGGGCCTTTTAAAATCCATCACTGAGGTTTAAAGGACAACGTACAACCCCGTGGTCTGGCTGGAAGAGCAGCTGGGGCCGACTACTTCTTACCTGTCCTTTAGCACAACTGAACACAGAGCCTTGACAACACCCCGGCCGGGCGCACAGGCCGGTTCTGTGTCTGTGACAGGGCACAGGGATGTGAGGTCTCCTCCTGTGTCTCCCGGTCTTTGGTGTCAATGTAGTTGGAGGCAGAACTTGAACCAAATCTCGCTTTTGTAATAGGAGCCTCTGAATCTTTAAACAAGGACGCTTATGAAGACCCTTTTATTAGAATGTCCCTATCAAACATGTCTATTTTTCTACAGTTATTGATAACACAGTTTAACAGTGTATTTTGTGTCAACTGTTAAAATTTGGAACCGAAAGAAGTTCATTGAGACTGAATTTTCTAAGCAGCACGTAGTGAACAGTGTTTTACATTAAGACAGTTCAACGGAATTGACCACACGATTTCTATTCATTCTATTCCACAAAATCCAGTCCTCATTCACTGTCACTCCATTAGCCAGTCAAGTGCTATGAAAATAAATGTCTATTTTAATGCAACTAGATATCCATATCTAATGAAGATCGCTCTCAGCTCAATATTCTGTTTGGTTGATGTATTCAAGCCACTTTTCCATTAAACTTAGTACGATCCATGAGCCAGATCAGAACTTTGAACTAACGCGTTGCCATTTGCCACAGTCAACCCCAATCTGACAGAGCAAAGTGCTCCTAGAGAAAAGGTCAGGTTCAGCTAGAAGCGTGACATCCCCGACGGCTTCCGGGTCCCTTGGATTTGTACTTTCATCCACCGCAACGTGCCCTCCAACCGGAAAAGCACCTATTCACTTATAAACCCACTTTATGCCACTAATAAAATTGCTTCTGTTCTGGCCGTCCCCTGGGTAAGCTAGACTCTTTTTGCATTATCGCCTTTGCGAGCACTGTAATGTCAGCTCTTGCTTTTCCATTCCTTCTAAGCCTGGCGTCCCAACATACAGCCCCTCCATGTCCGTAGGCAACGCTTTCTCTGAGCCCTTCCTCCACTGTCCTGCTCTTCTGCCCCTTCCCTGGTCTCCAGTGAACTAACTCCCCTGTGTCACTTCAGTATCTTTCCTTCCCTAACAGAAATCCAGCTGCCATTTCTAAAAACATCAACCCATTTCTTAAGCACAATTTTCTCTTGCATGTGTAACCAAACTACGGCTCTGAAATGTCTATTTTTATTATAATCTAATTCGACAATTATTTATGACTTCATTTCAAAGCCTAGATTTTGAATTCTCCAGAGTAAGATTCTTACGTTTTCTCTCCCTGTGTTTTCTTACATTTCAGGTTTCTTACTGCCCCCCAACCTTTGCATTTTTAGACTTAAGCCAGTATCTTTAGGATATTTACAAACTGTTTACAAAGATAAGAGCTGGTGGACAGAGACAGGAGACCTAACAATGCTGTTAGAAAACTACCTACGCTCACCAGAAGAATGTGAAATCGTTTGATTAGATGAGAGAATACAATTAAGATATTCATAGTAAGTCACTTCCAAAACCTCTCGCCAATAGTCTCACCCTTCTATCTTTCTTCCTTGACCTCAGTGATAGTCTGTATGATTCAGAGAGTCAAAATAGAAGTTGTAAATTAAATTTCCTGCGTAAACGACAAACATTATCTCTATGATGGTTTCCCTTCAATGGATGGCTATAAAGTTGGGACACAGAGGCTACACACACAGAACAGACGATTCGATGGTATTACATGATAATAAATAACATCTTGTTTCTGAACTTTATGGCCAACCTGTATTTAAGAAAATGTTAGCCTTTAATTTAAAATTAAGTAAAGCACAGCTCTCTCTAATGCTTCTTCCCTGAACATCTTGAGTGCTTCTGAGGAAAAGTGTCAGCTAGAAGTCAAAATTCTGTCAGACAGCCACCAAGAGACTTTGACAAAGACAGAACATACAACAATAACAAAATAACATTTTGCCCTGGTTGGTGCGGCGTTTGGCAGCATTAAGAGCACTTGCACAAATTATCTTATTTAGTTCTAATTCACCGTGGGAGGTTGAGTATTATAACTTACATTTTATAGAGGAAAAAGTAGGGTTTGGGCAAATGGGCCAAGTTTACAAGGCTAGCAAATCATAGATCCTGGTCTCAAATCCAGGTCAATAGATTCTAATCCAGGGGCTCTTTTTTACTATAGAAAAGTTTGGCAAATCAAATCTGCTAATGAAATCTGACCCCCTGCCTGTTATTGTACTGCTTAGGAGCCAAAACTTATTTCTACATTTTCAAGTGGTTGGGGGAAAATAAAACAAAAGAAAGATATTTTGTGACATGTGAAAATCCTATGGAATTCAAATTTCAATGTCCATAAATAAAATTTTATTGGAACACAGCCACTCTCCTCTGCCTGTGCATTGCCCATGGCTGCTTCCACACTGCACTTGCAGAGCTGGGTAATTACCACAGAGACCCCGTGTCTGGCAAAGACTAAAATATTTACTGTCTGGCCCTTTACAGAAGTGTGCCAATTCCTCAACTGTATTATTAAGTATTACTGATGTTATTAAGTACTACTAGTTATCAAGCACTATAAATAGTGCTATTTATACTGAATAGTACTATGAAGTACTGTGAAGTATTGTGCCATACTCCTAAGAGATTCCCGGGCAGCACAGAAGAAGGACTTTCTTTTCTAGTATAAATCTATTGAAGTCACTCATAGATCTGTTCAAGAAAAATATAACACATTTTTTGTTAAAGGGACAACGATGTCATAGGACTTTGAGGTCCAGCCACACTGTCAGGGTCCTTTTCACAACTGTTCCCCTGGAGTGGCAAATAAACAGCCAGGCAGGGTTCACAGTAAACCTGCTTATTAATGAACTGTGGAGAAATGGGAGTTCCTAGGCCAGGGACTGAAATATTGCTTCACCAGTCTTCTGTTTGACTGTATCAATAGCCCACTAGTCTCTGCTCAAAAAGGTAGCCCAGACCTGCAGTGGGTCAACCCAGCCTCTCCTCCCCTTACACAGCACATGGTTTCTCCCTTATGCTCTCTTAGAGAAGATCTGCACAGGCCCCAAAGGCGTCTCTCTCTGTTTTCTTGCTAGTTTCCTGTAACCAGTAATTTACAATTGACCAGTGCAAAGATGATGAACCTTGAACTACTACTTGTGTTTAATTCTGGCTATTTCCAGCCACTCATTTAGAAACTTAACATGCAAATAAAGAACTAAATGCTTCTTTTGGAAAACCAAGAAGTTCTCTGGAAAGAGCTTAAGGAGATATGGAGGGCAGTAAAGAGTTGTTGACTTGTTAGTCTGGCACGCAAGATAAAGATTGGTAATTATAGAATCCTGGAATCCAGACACTGGGGTTTTTAGATAAGTTGATATTCAATGATCTTTGGTGTCACAGAACTGAACTCCCTTATGTTCTAAGGAAGCATTTCTAATGCCAGATGTAGTCAGCTAACTTGGTTCTTTGTTGTTTTCGATCTATTGAAAAACATAGCAAGTTCTCTTGTGAGTGCTTTCCCAGAAATCAGGTGGAAAAGAAAAAGTTCTGTAACGAAGCATCATGATGCTGTGTGGTTGACGGGTGGATGATGGTATGACCCTGTGCCTGAAATGCAGCAGGAAACGGTGTCATCAGTGTAAATCACACCAAGCTCCTAACCCTTCCACTGCTTCTAAGAACATAACAACTAAATGGGAGGGGACAGACCTCAAACAAATGTAAAAGGAGTCAAACTTTTACTTGGCCTCATTGCCTTGGTAAGAGAAAGCTTCATGCGACCACTCAGATAGGAGAGTCCTGAGGAAAGGAAAGCAAAATACTTTTAAGACACGCGAGCATAGCTCATTAGAGTAGTCGACGTGATGAAATGATGGGGACTCATCACTGACGGAAATAGCATTAATAAAGCTATTTTTAGACACGCTGCCCCTGGACTTGAATCGTGATGCACATTGTACCCAGCCAGAGAAGGGAAGCCACACAGTCACCAGGCCGTGATCGCAGAGGATGAAACGTTCCTACTGACAAAGCATAATTGGCCATTTCGGGATTAAGGCTCAGAGCCATTAACACCGATCGTGAATACTGTGATGCCAACTAAGCCAATCTTTATAAGAATATGAAGGGCTGTTTTTCTCAGGCAATGTAAATATCTATTACCAACAAGCACTAGTGAAATAAACATGTAATTCACCATCACTTTTAAATTCTGATAGAAATCAGAAAGCATCCATCCACAGGAGCAAGTCATCTCAGAAGCCTCGTCAGGCCGGCGGCTTGCGGCTCTGTCTCTACACAGTTGGTGAAACTGGACCTGCACAGGTGCAGAGCTGGGTTCCTGCCAGCGGAGCATGAGCTGGACCTCTGGGTCTTCAGCCCGCCTCCTTAGAGAAGGGGAAGGAGGGCTGTCCTCAGGACTGGCCTCATCTGTCCGCACTGCTGCCAACAGGAGTGGGTGTGAGACCCTCCCTGGCCTCAGTCGTGACCAGCTCAAAAGCCCTGACCACATTCACCCACTGAAGCCTCTCTGGGGGGCTTCTCCCTCCAGGGTGCGGTTCCTGCCCATCAGGGCAATGACCACCCCCCGGAAGTGTCTTCTGGAGACCCTATGTCTTTCCAGCTTACCTTTGCCAGGACCCTTGACCCCCCCCAAAGCACCCCCTGAGATGCAAATGACAACTGAATTAAGACTTTAGAGTCCACTAAGCATAGCAGGGCCCCTTCTAAGTCCAACTGAAATAATACCAAGCGTAAACGGGGTGAGTGTGAGCATGTCCAAAACGTTCTCATTTTCCCATGGGGATTATCTTGGTGCTTTTTTTTTTTTTTTTCACCTCTACATGTCTAATTCTTTACCCCTCTAGAAATGCTCAGTTTTTGGTGTCGTGATGCCATGAGCACAAACTCAGTGGGTCACCAAGCCACTGCAGCAATCTCTCCAGAGAGCCTGGCCTGTTCTTTCTTTTTGAGTTTGGTCTGTTTGAACCCAGGCTACAACCAACAAAAATCATACCCTGGTCAAAAAATGCCACAGCTCTTCCCTTTCCTCTAGCACAGCTGCCAAGCGAGGACAGCAAGAGTCTCTTCTCTATTTGCAAGGCACTCCCTGGATGGCAACACCTACTCAGGCTGGCCCAGGTGCCCACAGAGTTTTCACACGGTAGCAGATTATCATCCAAGCATTCTGCCCAGGTGCTCTTTCTTAGCCATCTCCTTTATCTCACCAGCTTCATCTTTCTAGCACCTTCCTAAAGGGTTCATTTCATTTCTGAGCAGTAGCCCTGATCCAGCAACCTGTTATTGGGGTTAGTCTTTTCCTTTACCATGTAACTACCACCACCCCTTTTAACTGAGTGTATAATAAAGAGTCTGCCTGACACCAAAACTGTAGAATAGTTTGTTCCTGCCCCATAGTCACTGTGAGATCCTGTGAGTGATGGCTGGGTGTATATATGACCTCAGCCTAGAAATGGACCAGAGCCACATAAAGTTAGATCTTCTGCTGAAAGGGGCTCCGGACTTGTCCATCAGGAACTTCCTGTCCTTTGCAATAAGTGGTCAGCACCTAGCTTGCCAAAGAAGTCCCCATACATCTTTATCCAGCCCAGTGATTCCCCATCTAAACCTAAAGCTGCACAGTGACAACAGTGAACTCTCACAAATGCATGAGATTCTGAAATGACCAAGAACCAAGAATCCTCAGGACATTACACTATGCAGGGGTGTGTTCCCAGTCCTTCCTAACTAACAAACACAGTTGTCTCCTCCACACACACACACACATCCACACATGCACACACACACATACCCACCTATCCTTCCCAATCAGGTATGAGCTGGTCCCTGTAAAAATTTCCAGAAATCCAAAGCCTTAAGAATTATGATCCCCTGCCCCCAAATCACCATACCATTCATTTTTCAATTTACCATACACTTCCCTAAATCCACAGACAATGGATCATAAAATAGCATTTTTTTCAGTGTTTTTTGGAACCCTGAACTCAAAAGCCCAAGATTCTGGTCCTGGTTTTACCCCTAGTTGAGGAATGTGGTCCTGGATAACTCATCACATTGCCCTGAAAGAGTTTCCTTCTCTATCTTGTTGTTGTTGTTGTTGTTGTTGCAGTTTTTCACCGGGGCCGAGTTTGAACCTGCCACCTCCGGTACTTGGTGCCCGTGTCCTACTCCTTTGAGCCACAGGCGCCGCCCACCTCCTCTATCTTTTTAAATCAACAAACTTCATTTCTTAGAGCAGGTTTAGTTAGGTTCACTGCAGAATTGAGCAGAAACTCCAGGGAGTCCCCGTGTGCCCCAGCCCACATGTGCACAGCCACAGTGGGTCACGTATGGAAACGGTAGACCTACACTGACACATCGTTGTCACCCAGGGTCCCTAGTTTACCCCAGGGCCACTCTTGGTATTATAGTCTGTTGGTTTGGACAGATGTACAGTGACATGGACCCACCATTAGGGCGTCATCCAGAGTAGTTTCCCTGCCCGGAAGACCCCCTGGGCTCTACCGATTCATCCCTCCTCCCAACCCCTGGAAGCTGCTGATCTTTTTACTGTCTCCATAGTTTTGCCTTTTCCAAAATGTCATGTAGTTGGAATCATACAGCATGTAGCCTTATCGAATTGACTTCTTCCACTCAGTAATAATCATCTTAAGTTCCTCTTGTCTTTTCATGACTTGATGGCTCATTTTGTTAGTGCTACACAATAATCTACTTGCTAGATGTACCGCAGTTTACTCACCCACTCATCTACTGAAGGACATCTGGTAGCTTTCGAGTTTTAGCAAGCATGAAGAAAGCTGCCGTAAACATCTGTGTGCATGGTTTTCTATGGACATAAGTTTTCAATGAGCTTGCATAAATATCATATGGTAAGACTATGTTTAGTTTTGTAACAAACTGCAAAACTGTCTTCCAACGTGACGGCACCATCTTACACTCCACCAGCCGGGAATGAGAGTTCCTGTTGCTCCACATCTTCATTAGCATTCGGTGTTGTCAGGGTCTGGGCCGTTCTCCCAAGTGTGCAGTGGTGTGGCATTGCAATTCCCTAATGGCTTGTGATGTTGAGCATCTTTCCATATGCCTACTTTCCATCTGTACATCTTCTTGGCTGAGGTGTCCATTCCGACCCTTTGGCCACTTTTAATTGGGTCGTTTTCTTATAGTTGAGTTTTAAAAGTTCTTTGTATATTTTGGATAAGAGTTCTTTATCAGATGTGTCTTTTGCAAATATTTTCTCCCAGTCTGTGATTTGCCTCCTCGTTCTCTTGACATTGTCTTTTGCTGAGCAGAATTTTTTTTTTTTTTTTTTTAGAGACAGAGTCTCACTTTGTCACCCTTGGTAGAGTCCCATGGCGTCACAGTTCACAGCAACCTCCAGCTCTTGGGCTTAGGCGATTCTCTTGCCTCAGTCTCCTGAGTAGCTGGGACTACAGGCACCCACCACAACGCCCGGCTATTGGTTTGTTGCAGTTTGGCCAGGGCCAGGTTCAAACCCACCTCCTTCAGTATATGGGGCTGGTGCCCTACCCACTGAGCCACAGGCGCCACCCAGAATTATTAATTTTAATGAAATTCAGGTCATCCATTATTAACATTTCTTTCATGGATTGTGCCTTTGGTATTGCATGTAGAAAAAGTCATTGTCATATCTAATACCATCTAATTTATTTTATATGTTATCTTCTAGGAGTTTTATAATTTTACTTTAGATTTGTGATAAATTTTGCGCTAATTTTTATGAAAGGTGGAGGGTCTATATTTACATGCATTTTTTCTGATGTGGATGCCCAGTTGTTCTACCACCATTTGTTGGAAAAACTATCTTTGCTCCATTGTACTGCTCTTGCCATTTTGCTAAGGATCAGTTAACCATATTTATGTGGCTCTATTTCTGAGCTTTCTTTTTTTTTTTTGAGATAGAGTCTCACTCTGCTACCTGGGCTAGAGTGCCATGGCATAGCCTAGCTCACAGCAACCTCAAACTCCTGGGCTCAAGCAACCTTCCTGCTTTAGCCTCCTGAGTAGCTGAAACTATAGGTGCTCACCACAATGCCCAGCTAATTTTTCATTTTCAGTAGAGATAGGGTCTCACTCTTGCTCAGGCTGGTCTGGAACTCCTGAGCTCAAATGAGCCCCCTGTCTTAGCCTCCCAGAGGGTTAGGATTCCAGATGTGAGCCACCACACCCAGACTGGATTTTCTATTGATCTATTTACCTGCTCTTTCACTGATATTGCATTGTTTTGATTACTGTAGATTTTTTTATTCTTAGAGACAGTGTCTTGCTCTGTTGCCCAGGCTAGAGTGCAGGGGCATCATCATAGCTCACTGTAACTTTGAACTCCTGGGCTCAAATGATTCTCCCCGCTTAGTCTCCAAAGTAGCGAGGACTATAGGTGTGTGCCAGCACCCGTGACTAATTTTTTTTTTTAAAGACAGGGTAATTTTTTTTTTTTTTAAAGACCAGTTTCCCAGACTGGTCTCAAACTCCTGGCCTCAAGTAATTCTCCCACCTCAGTCTCCCAAAGTGCTGGCTTTACAGGCATGAGCCACCAGGCTAGCGTATCACTTTATACACATACTAAGTCTTGAAGTCCAGTAGTATTAGTCCCCAAACCTTGTACTTCTCTTTCAGTATTGAGTTGTCTATTCTGGGTATTTTCTTTCTCCATATAAACTTCATTCAGACTCAGTCTGTTGGTATCAACAAAATAACTTGCTGAGATGTGGGTTGGTATTACATTGAATCTATAGATCAAGTTGGAAAGAACATCTTGACAACATTAAGTCTTCCTTTCCATGAACATGAAATATCTATTTATTCAGTTCTTCCTTGATAACTATCACCAGGGTTTTGTAGTTTTCCTCATGTAGATATTGTACGTAATTTTATTAGATCTATACCTATTTCATTCTGGGGGTACTGATTTAAATGATAATGTCTTTTTCATTTCCCATTCCACTTGTTATTGCTGGTATATAGGAAAACAATGGTTTTTTGTATATTAACTGAATCTGGCAAACTCACTATAATCACTTATTAGCTTTAGGAAGACTTCGGAGAGAGTTTTGGCAATCTTTAGCCTGTTCGTAGGCATTATATTGGCTTTAGAATGTTGAGCCAACCTTGTAAACATAGCATAAATCCCACTTGTTATGGGCATTGTGTATAATTCTTTGTATACATTGTTGGATTCAATTTGATAATATTTTATTGAGGATTTTTTGCATCTGTATTCATTAGAGATAATGATCTATAGTTTTCTTGTAATATCTTTGTCTTGTTTTGCTACTAGGGTGATACTGGACTCTTAGAATGAGTTAGGAAGTATTCCCTCTGCTTCTATCTTCTAAAAAAGCCTTTAGAAAATTGGTAAAATTTCTTCTTTAAATGTTTGATAGAATTCACCAGTGAACTCACCTGGACCTAGCACTTTATCTTTTGGGAAGTAATCAATTGTTGATTCAAATTCTTTAATAGACATAGGCCTATACAGATAATCTATTTCTTCTTGTATAAGTTTTGGGAAATTGTATGTTTCAAAGAATTGATTCATTTCATCTAGGTTATCAAATTTGTGTAGTTGTAGAGTTGTTCATAACGCTCCTTTATTATCCTTTTAACGTCCTTGGGATGCCAAGTGACATCATTTCTGATTATAGCAATTTGTTTTTTGTTTTTTTCTTTTTCTTGGCAGTTTTTTTTCTTTTTTTTTTTTTTGGCCGGGGCTGAGTTTGAACCCTCCACCTCCAGCATATGGGGCTGGCGCCCTACTCCATTGAGCCACAGGCGCTGCCCTGATTATAGCAATTTGTGTCCTTCCTCTTTTTTTATGAGCCTAGCTAGAGGCTTTATTGAGTTTTATTGATCTTTTTAAAGAAACAGCTTTTGATTCCATTGGTTTCTAATATTACTATCCGATTTTTAATTTCATTGATTTCTGCTCTAATTTTTATTATTTCTTTTCATCTGCTTACTTTGTTTTTTTTTTTTTCATGTGCTTACTTTGGATTTACCTTGCTCTTTTTGTTCTACTTTCCTACAGTGAAACTTAGATGACTGATTTCAGATTTTCTTCTATGCCATAAGCATTTAATGTTATCAATTTCCCTCCAAACACTACTTTTTCTGCATCCCGCAAATTATAAGTTGTTTTTATTCTCATTTAGTTCAAAATATTTGCTTATTTATCTTAAAATCTCTTCTTTGACTCATGCTATTTAGATGTGTGTTGTTTAATCTGCAACTATTTTGGCATTTTCCAACCATCTGTCACTGATTTCTACTTTAATTCCATTATGATGTCGGAGCAGACATCGTATGATTGCTATTCTTTCATTTGTTCACATGTTCTGTGGTCTAGAATGTAGTCTATATTGATTCAGGTCCCAGATGAACATAAGAAGATCATGTAGGCCACCTGTGGCTCAAGCGGCTAAGGCTCATACACCTGAGCTGGTGGGTTTGAATCCAGCCTGGGCCCGCCAAACAACAATGACAGCTGCAACCAAAAAAAAAAAAAAAGCCAGGCATTGTGGCAGGTGCCTGTAGTCCCAGCTACTTGGGAGGCACAGGCAGGAGAATCACTTGGGCCCAGGAGTTGTAGGTTGCTGTGAGCTGTGATGCCACAGCACTCTACCCAGGGCAATAGCTTGAGGCTCTGTCTCAGAAAAAAAAAAAAAGAGAGAACATGTAACCTGCTGTTGGTTTCTCATCTTTCTCAGCAAGCATTTGAACCCCATGACCTCTGCTTATATGATTCTAGGATCAGTCCCAGGCTATACCACCATCAGTTCTGGTCTACATCACCCCTACAGTAAATGGCCACAGGTGGTTTCACTTTAAATCTTAGCTCTTTTAATTGTTCCACTGATTCCTTTGCTGGCAGTAGTGAGATTTAACTACCAACCATACACCTGTCTGCAGCAGCACCTCACCAACCACATCCTTCTCCCCTCTTCTCTACCATCATTAAACCCAGTAGCAGACATATGAATCAGGAGGCAGGGCCCTTCTAGATTAATAAAGTGTTACAAGCCTGGGGGTCTCCCCTAAAGTACAAAATGCCCTCCAAGGAAGGTGAGCATTGCTGGAAAATAAACGCAAGGCTGCATCTTGCCAGTTCACCCATGAGCAATTCATTTAGTTGCAGCAGGTTATTGGCAACTTTCTTTTAACCTGAATCCATGTCCCCTCCCTGAAGCATGTGTGTATGGTCCCATGCCAAAAAAAAAAATTCACGCTAAACGAAACAGAACGTAATTAAGGAGGCAAAATACTTACACCATAAAAATATTTTAATTCAAATACTTTATTTTAGCCATGTCACTCTTTTCTGCTTTACTTTAATCATATACCAATAGTGGAAAATAGAAGCCATTTTCCACTATTAATAGAAAGACAATTAATTGTATTTGTTCTTTCCAATAAAATAGCATAACAGTAAAATATGAGGCAGTCCTGTGAGCCATTTCCTAGAACAGAAGGAAAATTATTCTGGAAAGTTTACTAGTTCAAAAGTAAACAGCAATTCAAACATTTCAATAGTCTTTTTAAACCTGAATCTATGAAACTGAGGCTCAGACTGCATCTGGTTTGGGGGCCGCATGTTTGTAGACATTCATGTTTCTGCTGACCTGGAATTTGTTATTCTCACCATCACACAGAACTGTCGGGAACTAGTGCAGGCCAAGCCAAGCCCAGCAGTCCTCAGAACTGGGCTGTCAAGCTGGGGCGTCACTGGGACCCACTGGTGTGCCAGCTCTGACATCCACTTCTAGAAAATACAAATCTCCCAAAAAGATGGTAGCACAGGCACACTTGATCTTCAACTTTTCCCCAACTCTTTTAGGAATGTAAGTTTCTAATAAGATGCTCACATCCCACCAAGAAATAAAGTGTGCCATTGTCAAAGTGCTTGACGTTCCCCAATGTTAGGAAAGGCACATACTTGTGTTTTTGTTCTCAGGGACCCCAGCAGCCAACTAAAACTAGAAAAGGACAAAACTTCACTCAAAATGTTCTGAAAGCTGGCTGATGCCCATATTTTGTTGTTCCAAATACGCATTCGCTTCACCAAGTGTTGGCCATGAACACTTGGTGAACACGGGTACAGTGAGCGATGTCCTAGCCAAGTCACTACGAAGACTCTCAGAGGCAGTAACAGCATTCATTTTCCCACCCAAGCCTCCCCCATGGCTACCAGCTCTTTCCATGAGACAACACTGAGCTAAGTGTGTCAAACACAAAAACCCTGGGAGAAAATACTGCCTCCCTCTTCACACATGAAAAAACAGAGTCTGGTTTTAGGCATAGGATAATTTCACAGACAGGGACAGGTCCAGCAAATTCACTGTAGTTTAAAGAAAGCAGAATCAGCTTCTGTGTAAGCAATAAGAAATGGTGTCCTTGGGAAAGGGACATTTGTCCTGACATTTCTCAAACACTAGGTAGGATGCGGAAGGCAGCGATCCAGGAGGGGAGGCATTTGGGTGCGAGAGGCCAGCGTGGGGAGGTCGGCGCACAGGACCTGTGCCAGCCCAGGATTGTAGGATTTGAGGAAATATGTATTTGGAAAACTGGTGCTAAACTCTGGAAGACTTGGAATTCCAGGCCAGGGAACACGGACTAGGGAAGGAATGGCGTGGGCGCATTTATTGATAAACCTATCATAGCATGTAGAAGGCTCTTAAGTCTTTAGGATGGAATGAAAACAAAAAAGAATAATTTTCACTGGGCAAACACAAAACGCAAAAGGATTCAGGGTATCTGTGGAAAACAAAATAAAACACTAGGGGAATTTCAAAAGCATGTAGCAGCAAACTACACATCCAGCAATATCACCCTGTGAGAGCTGCTGCGGGAGAGATTCACAGACGGCAGCAGACACAACCCACAGGAGCATTAGATTTCTCGGAGCAGAGCTGACCCTTCAGAGGTGACCAGGAACGCCAAAAGGACACACACCTTTCAGAAAATGCTACCTACGCTCCTGACTTTCTTCACGATAAAGTAACAGATTTGCTTCTGAGGTCACCATTGCTGACCCCTCCACCTTGCTTTTTAGAAGGAAGCCAGGTGGGGCTCAAGTACTAGTTTGGCTCCTGGCCTGCCTTTGGCCTTCTTGTAATCCCTTTCCTCGACTCCAAGTGCACAGTCGGGGTGAAAGCATGCAAAACAACGCGAAAGCACAAATTATGTATTGAGACATCACTACAATGCCAAATTTTTTTAGAATACAACATATATCTTTAAGAACTCGCTGTGTTAGGGAAACTGTTTACATATTGAGGTGTTCCTCTTTTTTTGACTGGAACAATAAAAAAATAATTTGATATGGCCTTGGTTTCTTTATGTACGTGTGTGTTCCTTTTTTGCGGGTGGTAGCATGAATTGTTTTCAAAGTGACACACTCTGCCACGTGGCCACTGGGACTCGGACCTCCCACCCACAATTCAAAGACAGCATCGTAGGCTTGGAGAGCCCTCTCCCCGCCTCTCCCCGCCGGCCCCTCTCTACCTTTCTCTCTCCCTATTTCACCTCTCCCCCTGCATCTTTCTCTCTCTCCCACCCTCCCTCTCTCCACTCCATCTTTATCTCTATTTCTTTCTTTCTTTATTTTTAGAGACAGTGTCTCACTTAGTCACCCACGGTACAGTGCAGTGGCATCCCAGCTCACAGCAACCTCCAGCTCTTGGGCTCAGGCGATTCTCTTGCCTCCGCCTCCCAAGTAGCTGGGACTACGGGCGCCCGCCACAACGCCCGGCTAGTTTTCGTTACAGTTTGGCCGGGGCCGGGTTTGAACCCACCACCCTGGGTATATGGGGCCGGCAACCTACACACTGAGCCACAGGTGCTGCCCCTTTATCTCTATTTCTTTCCGTCTCTCCATCGCTTTCTCTCTCCAACCCTCTGTCCCTCTCCCCGCCTCTCCCCTTCCTCATCTACCCCCCATGGTCTACCTGTGGCCAGACCCAGCACGCGGTCAGCTCTGAGCCTTCCCACACCTACTCACCCAGGCAGGGGGGACCCATTCCCACCTGTTTGTAGTTTGCACCTCATGGACCTTGAAAAAGGGAAGAGGACCCAGAGACTTACAGAGCAGTCCATTCTGCCCCTGCCGAAACTTTAAGAGTCCTAACAGAAGTAGGTCAGTAATTTGTGATGAAGTCCAAGGTTGAACTGAAGGAACATCCTATAAGAGTGCCCACGTTCTCAGTTTCCCGAATGGCACAGACTGGCTCTGCTGAACTCCAGTGCCCTGGCTCTGACTTCTCAGTGGGGACCCCTCCCTGGTGACAGAGCCGACCTCCCCTCTCTAGAGAGGCAGGAAAGAACCCGAGTTTAAAAATGACCTGTGAGTCACATCACACTGTCGCATGAACCAAATGAGTTGGGTACAAATATGCCCAGGTGACCTTCTTTCCCAGAAGCTAATGGTTGGTGAAACAAACCCCAGGGTGCCATCCCTATTCTATTCCACTTTTCCTAATGTGATTATCCCCATCCCAGTGTCACTACCTGGTAGAAATGCTAACCGTTCTCTGCTTCCCCCAGCCCTGTGGTGTCTGTCCCCCTCCCTACACAGTCCTGCAGACTTGCATCCAGGGAAAAGCCCCCTCTGCCCCTTGCTGGCTCCCCTGAGCAGCCCCCCACATCGCCCAGATGCACAGTCTATAGCAGCCCCTTGGTCAAAGCCACACTGGAGCCCCTACATCCACACCGGTTGTTTTCAAACTAAGCTGTAGAAACTTTGCGCTGGAGGAAAGTATGAGCAGAAGCTCAGTTTTTAAGGTGGACACAGTAGAGTGCTCAGTTGCAGCAGGGGTGGAGGCTCAGAGCCTTCCACCCCTACCCCAAACCCCTGTCCTTGGGAGCAGAGGTGAGTAATGGCTGGATTACATCCGCTCTCCACAGCTAAGCCTCAACTTTTTTATCTCACGGCACACTTGAATCTATACTTAAACTACCACAGCACCATTAAATTATGTTGACCCAAAAAAAAGAGTAAAAAAAAGAATATACTTATTGTGTTTTAAACTTCATTCAAAAATAATTTAATTAATAATCTTTAAAAATGTTTGTGGCACACCTAAGATCCTCTTACGGCATCCCAGTGTGCCACAGCGCACCAGTTGACAATCACTGCCTAAGGGGCAGCAGGCCCTGGACCCAGGGCCCCTCTCCAAACCAGTATTCCCTCATGTACACCAGCTAGCCCTCCTTATCAAATGTCTGCATTCCCAAGAGAAAGCACACCCTCTCAGGCCATCTAGACTTCAAAAATATTGTTCTTTCTTCCTAAAATGTGAATCCAGAGCCATCCAGGGGACTCAGACATCCTCCCTAATCCTCCCTGGCACCAGTAGGCTTACAAATCGAGGTCTTCAGAGAGCTGTAAACTAACACTACACAGTTTAAATACCTCGTGTCTGTCTTTCCCAGTAGACAACAAGCACCCTGACAGCCAAAGATGGCCTCACTCATCTTTGTCCCCAGCACCTTTTGTAATGCCTGGCACTTAGTTATTTGTTGGATGGATGGATGGATGGGGGTGCTGGGTGGGTGGGTGGATAGATGGATGGATGGATTGGGGGGGACTGGTGTGTGGGCAGATAGGTGGACAGGTGAATATATGGAGAGATGAATGAATGAATGGGGGGGCTGGGTGTGGGACTGGTGGATGAGTGGGTAGACAAGTGGACAGGTGGATGGATGGATGGATGGATGAGTGGATGGGGGGGCTAGAGGGGGGCGGGTAAGTCGACAGGCAGATAAATGGGTGGATGGGTGGATGGGGGGGCTGTGTGGGGGACTGGTGGGTGGGCGGGTAGACAGGTGGATGGATGGATGGATGGATGGATGAATAGATGAGTGGATGGGTGCATGGGGGGCTAAGTGGGAGACTGGTGGGTTGACAGGTGGAGGGGTGGAAAGATAGAGGGAAGGACGGATGGATGGATGAGTGGATGGGTACATGGGATGGGTACATGGGGGGGCTTGAGGGGGACTGGTGGGTGGGTGGGTAGACAGGCAGATAGATAGATGGATCAATGGATGGGAGGCTGAGTTGGGGGTAGACAGGTGAATGGATAGATGAGTGAATGGGTGGTTGGATTGAATATTAAGAGTTTGCCAAAAAAAAAAAAAAAGTTTGCCAAAACCAGCACATTGTACTCCATGATTGCATTAATGTACACAGCTATGATTTAGTAAAAAAAAAAAAAAAGGAGTTTGCCATTCAGGTAATTACAGCAGCCATAGAAACTCATACGGTAGAACCTCAATAAGTTGACCACCCCAGGGACTGGTCAACATATGGATGTGGTGAACATAAGGAACTAGGCCTACTGTACTAATACAGTGGTGCATGTCCAATCTATGAAAAACAGGTCAACTTAAGGAGGTTGTCAGTGTAGGCAGGTAATCACCTGTTTTGAAAATCTTATTCTTCGCCAGCTAGGAATTATCTGGTGCTGCCTTCCATGTTTAGTAGAACAATTTATTCTATGAAATTATCTGACATTTTGACAAAATATATCACACGGTTTACATCATGGCATGCTCTTGTGGGTAATCTCTAGGAAATTTATGAGTTTACACCTTGGTACCGTGACCCAGGTACTTAAAGCCAGTAGAATACAATCCAACCATCCATGCTCAGTACATACCCCACAGAAAGGCTCGTGCATCCACAGGCATCACCTGGGCGGGCCCCCTCCTGAGGGATGAAGTCACACCCAGCAGGGTTCAAAGAGCTTTGTAGAACTCTCCCACTGCTGATGCTCGCTTGACTTTCACTTTTTGTTCCCTTCAGTCAACACAAATGCCCACATCCTTTCACAAGTTTGCTCATACAGAATGGTCTTTCTTTCTTTATAAATAAATACTTTATTTTGGGTCTTCCCAGCAGTTGCTTGGGTTACAGTTTTCCTAAATCATAGCTTCATGGTTCTTTACTCTCAAAATCCTGAAATTGTCTCTAGAGGGGAGACTTGAAGGCTAACTTCCATCCCCAAAAGAGGCTTCCAGCATACCAGGCTCTGCCTTCCTGTGCTCCAACATCAAAGGAATCCCAAAGGCAAAATAATAATAATAATAGGCTGATCAGCTCCTCAAACCATTGCTTGTCCCCACCACAGCTGGATTAAGACAGTGCAGCCTCGCTAGACACCACAGTCAACACATGTCAGGACTCATCTCCAACTTCTTTCCTACCAGGCCAGTCTCAAAAAGCATTGTTCTCCCACTTTTATAGACTCAAGGCGAACAGACACCTCAGCCCCCCTGACAATGACAACCCCATTCTGTAGCACACGTCTGGACAGGTGCAGGGCACTCCATACACGCCACCTGGCTTAATCATCATCATCCTACAAGATCAGGAGGAATATCAGTCCCATGTTCTAGCCAAGGAAACAGAGGCTTACAGACTAAAATACTTCGTCCAAAATTATATTGCAAACTATAGTTACAATGACACAATCATAGCATTGATTTGAAAGTTATGCTGTTGGTTACACAGTAAACATGCTGAGGTGGCCTGATGAGTTGAGAGGAAGAAATCAACACCAGCACCGACCATTACTGGCATTGTGGTGACAGGTCACCATTAGCCAAGGAGCCACATCCAGCAAGGACACAACACTAGCCAATGAGGGAGGAAAAAAGCCCATCCCAGCAGGGTCACTCCACTAACACAAGGTCTGCCGGGTCCCTCTCCAAGCTGCCATCAAGCCGGGCACCCGTGGCTGCACCTGCTGGTAGAGATGGGGCATACACCAGGGTAGAGCAGGTGTGAAGACCTAAGCGGTAAGCTGGAGGGGCCGGGGCTGTCCGAGTGCCCAGCATGCCACTCCCACTCCACCGCTGCCCCTGCCTCCCTCCACTCTAAAGGCCCTACAGGAAGTGACCTGTGACCAATTCCCTGGGGAGACGAAGAAAAATCAGAGCCTCATTTACAAACACAATTGCCAGCCCCAGCCAACAGTGGGACACAGGTATGTTGCAGCCTTTGGTGAGCTGGAGCGGGCTTGGACCAGTTTGCAAAAGCCAACTGCTATATTCCCAGGAATTTTGAAAGCTTACTTTAACAGCTTTTTTTTTTAATTTTACGCACTTGCAATTAAATAAATTATATTAAAAACAAAGGTTTTAAAAATCCAAAACTCTAGGGCGGTGCCTGTGGCTCAAGGAGTAGGGTGCTGGCCCCATATACCAGAGGTGGTGGGTTCAAATCCGGCCCTGGCCAAAAACTGAAAAAAAAAATTTCAAAACTCAACCCTTCTTAATAGTTTTACTATATTTTACTATTATCTTGAAGTTACTGCCGCTGATTGTACCTGCATGGTGGAATCTCTAGAACAGAGTGCCATGCCACATCTCTTCTCGGCTCCACAGTCAGTAGATATCAAGTTGGTGGCTTGAAATGGGTCATGGTGAGAGTGTTTATACCACAGAAACCAGCAAGTACTACCAATTATGGCTTCTGTTTTTCCAGAGAGCCTGTTGTTAAACATTTACCAGAACAAACCAGAAATGATTCTGGTAAATACATTTAGTAGACTTGACTTCCAGAGTTCTCTCCAAAGAGGGCGGCACCTGTGGCTCATCAAGTAGGGCACCGGCCCCATATACCAAAGGTGGGGGGTCAAACCCAGCCTCGGCCAAACTGCAAAAACAGAAAAATAGCCAGGCGTTGTGGCGGGCGCCTGTAGTCCCAGCTACTCGGGAGGCCGAGGCAAGAGAATCGCGTAAGCCCAGGAGTTGGAAGTTGCTGTGAACTGTGTGATGCCACGGCACTCTACCGAGGGTGACAAAGTGAGACTCTGTCTCTACAAAAAAATAAAAGAGCGAGCGAGTGAGCGAGAGAGAGAGAGAGAGAGAGAGAGAGAGAGAGAGTTCTCGCCATAGAGAGTGAAATGGTCAGTAGTGGAGACTCAGAAGGCTGAGAAGGTCGGAAGGATGAATGAGAAGTAACTTAACAGAAACAGAGTTCATTATTCAGGTGATGGGTACCCTAAAAGCCCTGACCTGACACTATACACATGTAACAGACCCCATAAGTTTGTATACAAGCTTTTTAAAGTTTTCTCATTGTCTACATTGCCTAAAGGGAGAAATGGCTGGGCCACAACACAGGCTACTAATCTGCCTGGCTGGGCAGGGTCTTAGAAGCAGCACAGCTGATAGTGGGTGTCAGTAAACCAGGAAAGACGACACTTAGGAACAAGTGCCGAGTGTGCAGATTCCTGTGCTCCATGTTGGTACTTATCAGCAGGGCTCTGCTGTGGAGAGATCATCTGGAAGGCGACACCCTGCCACCTGTGACAGCCAATCCCTAACATCCCAGCCACCGTGGCGCTTGTGGGGGGACCCTGGTGACAGGCTGGATCCTGCACATGAGCTCACCACACAGATATCCCCTTCTCCAGACTGATTCAGTCACTGTGCTGCTGAGTACCCAACTTTCCAGCATGGTGATCACCTGTAAAGCCCCACTTCCAAAGCCCAGTGATCTCAGGCAGTATGCCAGCTGCCTGGTGAACTCTTGATTACTGTGAAGCCTTCATCACTCATCCCCACTGGAAAAGACGCTTCCCTTGGTTTGGACCTGCCTTTTCTGACACACACCTCACCTATGCTAAGGCTTATGTGTGAGCCAACTAGTTACCTCTCTTACTGTCACAGTCTCAGACATGACAGTGACCTGAATGAGGATTCCCTTTGTCTGTCTACTGCTGTCACTGTCAAACAAGGGCAATGAGCAGATAAGCCTAAGACATTCAGACGCCGCACATGTCCCATCATGTCCAATCAGCTGGGCTCAAGAAGAAGCCTACTGAAGCCTCAGGGATGTCACCAGCCAGGGTACTCGAGCCATCTCACAGGGTATAGTGCATCTGATGACCAGTGACCTGTATAATGTGGGCCTATTTCTCCCATCGTGGGGGTGAGGCATCTTGGGATTACATCTAACGCCCACTAGCGCAGTGCCTGCACCCTATCCCAGAAACTCTGGCCCCCGCCTGTTTAGCGATCTTAGTACCAAAGGGAACGATGCTCCCACTGGGGCACCTGGTGAGTACATGCAGTTTAAAGTTTTCCTAAATCAACCAGAACTGGAGTTTCATTGTTTCCATCCCAAACCCCTATCTGGTACAGAAGAAAGAGGAGGCATCCTCATGATTCTAGCAAATGAGAAAATGAACAGGTCTTAAAGGTTCACCACCGAATCAGAAAAAAGAGAAAAGGCATGAAAGCAAAGAATGCTAGGGAAGACAGGAGAGTAGGGGAAAGAAGACAGACTTCCCAGAGCCAAGAAAGAGCCCCACCTGTGTTTCAGAGGCAGCCCGGCTTAGCCCAGGGCGAGCCCTTGTTCTTCAGAGTGAAGAATGAATGAATTTTTAATTTAAAATTTCACAGGGCAGCACCTGTGGCTCAGTGGGTGGGATGCCAGCCCCATGACTGAGAGTGGCAGGTTCAAGCCCGGCCCCGGCCAAATTGCAACAAAAAAATAGCCAGGGGTGGCGCCTGTGGCTCAGTGAGTAGGGCACTGGCCACATATACCGAGGGTGGAGGGTTCAAACTCAGCCCCAGTCAAACTGCAACAAGAACAACAACACAAAATAGCCGGGTGCTGTGGTGGGCGCCTGTAGTCCCAGCTACTCGGGAGGCTGAGGCAAGAAAATTACCTAAGCCCAAGAGCTGGAGGTTGCTGTGAGCTGTGAGCTGTGACGCTACAACACTTACCAAGAGTGACAAAGTGAGATTCTGTCTCTAAAAAAAAAAAATCAGAATAGCCAGGCGGTCTGGAGGGCACTTGTAGTCCCAGCTACTCGAGAGGTTGAGGAAAGAGAATCACCTAAGCCCAGGAGTTGGGCTGTGAGCTTTGAGGTTGCTGTGAGCTGTGACACCACAGCACTCTACTGAGGGTGACATAGTGAGACTCTGTCCCCCACAAAAAAACTTTTTTTTTAAATATTTGGAAATAAAAACTAAAGAGCCTGGGCAGTGCCTGTGGCTCAGTGGGTAGGGCACAGTCCCCACGTACCAAGGGTGGCAGGTTCAAACCCGGCCCTGGCCAAACTGCAACAAAAAAATTAGCCGGGCATTGTGGCAGGCACCTGCAATCCCAGCTACTTGGGAGGCTGAGTCAAGAGAGTCGCCTAAGCCCAGGATTTGGAGGTTGTTATGAACTGTGACACCACAGCACTCTACCGAGGGTGGTAAAGTGAGACAGTCTCTACAAAAAAAAAAAAAAGGCCTGCGGTGGCAGTTGTGTTATGAGGATATGTGAGGGGAGGGACTGGGTGGCCTGACGTCAGCCTGGCACCACCAGTGGCACTGCCTCTCTACTCTCCTTGGCCTCTCAGGGAAGACAGGGCTGTCCTTTGCCAAGTCTCTGTCCCTATCTGGATCTGAGCAAGAGTCTGTCCACGCGAGGCTCTGCCTGGAGTCTGGAAAGCAGAGGCCAGTGGAAGCCACTCTTGTCCTGCAGCAGTTGTGGGCAGACCTCAGACAGAAGCAAGATACCTGGCTTCCTAGGAAACTCCTGGAAGTCACATGCCTCACTGCTGCAGTTGGAGACAGTCCCACCAGTTCTGAGACCCAGCCGCCTGGATACTTCAGGAGAGACCCATCCCTGGCCTGGGCTTCCGCGTTCTCCCAGCAGGTGGGTAAGCTCGTGACTCCCTGACGAGGCCCTACAGAACTGGGATTCAGCTTCTTTGTGGTTCTCCCAGCAGGCGGGTGAGCACCTGACTCCCTGACTGGGCTCTACAAAACTGGGATTCAGCTTTTCTCTGAGCAAGGCAGTTGCCATCAATTTTCGGTGCTTTGAAATGCTTGGGCCATGGACAAAGTGGGTACTTCTTGCCAGCCTTCTTTCATGGCTGGAAAGTGCTGGAAAGTGGCTGTCATCTCAACACACATCCATAGCAAGGAAAAAAAAAAAAAAAGAAGAAAGTTTCAATTAGTTCCCCTAAGGAGCTTCGGATAAGCTGTTGATTAGAACAATATCCGAGAATTATTGTTACACTAAGTTTGTCACTTCCTTTTAATTTTCCATCATTAAAGAAACCTGAGGTTTTATTGCGTGAACCCACAGGGCCCCCTTAATCCAGGACCAAACCCACAGCCCCCCAGTAAGACTGGCCTCCTGCAGAGGAAAGGCAGTGGGAGCTGTCACAGGTTGCTGGGGAGGGGAAGGACCACACTGTGGGGAACTTCAGCCATTCTTTCTTGCCCAAAAACAAAAATCAGTGTCAATGAGCCTGGCGGGCCCAGGGCCACTGAAAATAATAGGTGGACGAAGGGCTTAGGGCTTAGGCCCTAAATAGGTATCCCTTCTTCTCAAAGGAGAGGGGTCTCAGACAAGCTCAAGGTCCCCAAGGAAACCTCACCTGTATTTGCCCACTTGGATCAGGGAGGCGCTCGCCTCCTGGCAGAGTTAAGACACCTGGATGGTCAGAAGTCCTCTTCTCACTAAGAATTCCTCTTCTCACTAAGAATTCCCAGGGGAGCCTCCAGGGAGGTACCCAGTACCAGGATCAGCATGCTAAAGCTCTCGGTGGGGCAGCGGTGGTCTGGGCTGTAATCCCCACCCTGAGTGACTCCTAGAAGCCTGCCTGCCCCTCGCAGGGATACACAGGGACCAGCCACGACTCTAGTCACCAAGGGCCCGGGCTGCATCAGCTTGGCAGCACCTGTCCTCCTGCCTGGCAAGTGCACTCAGCATGAATCTGCTGAGAGATGAGAGAAGTGCTGAGCCCTCCGGCATAAAGATGGAGAGCTGCTCTTGCTCACTGCTCACTCACACCCAGAGACAGTGAGATCCAGGGCCTCGACCAGGCTGCCCAGGGAGCGTGTGCCCTCATTGGTCACTGCCGGACGCCCCTCCTCCCCTTTACCTGGAGAGTCGCTGAGACCTTTACCTACTGGGTTATTGGGGCCCAGGCTTGCCCTGTCTACATGTTCCAGGATGTGCTGCTGTGCAGGAAGCTGTCCCAAAAGGAGAGGCTTCAGTGATGGTTTATTTTGCTCAACATTTTGCAGCTGGGAGTCTGGGCAGGGTGTGCCAGGATGATGCATCGCAGATCCGAGAGCTGTCACCTGGGAGCCTCGGTTTCTCTCACTGGCTCTTTCCCCAGATCCCAGACCCCAGACTCACAAGATGGGCTCGTCACAGCCAGGAAGTGTCCAGGGCTTCCTCTTTGGACAGTGGCTTCACAGCGCAAGAAGCAGAAGCTGAAGCTGCTCCGCTGAGGCCAACACCAGGAACAGAGTCATTTTCCATCCATTTTCCAGTCTGATGCCCCATGGGGACAGATTCAAAGAGGTAGAGACTCCACCATGGAAGAGGGACAGGTTCACTCTGCAGAAGCCCCTGGGCCGTGGCAAGCAGCCCACCTGCCAGGGGAAACCTCACTGCAGTTTCCCTTCCATTTCCAACAGATGCTGGCCTTGGAAAGCGCAGGTCAGAAGGTTTATCTCCCCAGCCCTGCTCTGACATTGTCATCTCCCTCTTCTGTGCCTGTCTAGGCAACCCTATCCTCTGCTTCCATCTCTGTACTTCTTGCGTCGCTTCTCCCATAAAAAGCAGCAACAAGAAAGACAGAGCCTCCCCCATCACTAGCATCCCAGTTGGAGCAGCACAGTAGCTCACTGCTGAAAACCCCACAGTCGAGATTCTATTCATGGTCTCAGTACCGACCAGCGCTGAAGCCACAAAGAGCTGCCCTGTAAAACCCCAAGAGCTTCAGCAGTGAAGAAATGCAAGGCCGCTAATGTGCCCTAACACGCCCTGGGAGCGAGACGCCAGCAGGAGAAATGCGGGCGGACAGCTACTCGCTGGCCCTTGGACACTGTGTGACCAAGGCAACTAGTGTCAACAGGAATCTGAACGGTCTCTGGGGGCTCATCCACACCTCGAAATGCTAAAGGGAGCCTGCTCCAGCCAAAGAAATTAGGTGAAAACCCACGGGCTCCCACCCCCTCAGCTACACTGCCAGCAATTGGAGGTGAGCCAATACTTCCAGGCTGAGCCATCACCCTGCATGGACCAGGCCAAATTAGACACTCATTCGCCTGCGACTAACAAGTTTGCACACAAAGCGCTAAGCCTCTAAGGTGACAAATTTTGCCTCCAAGCATTGCGTGCCGCAGGAACCCCCAAGGAAATGTAAACAAAGCACTGGAATCTGAAAGTGAGGCAGCACTGGCTGTCTTTGCCAGAGCCTGGTCCCTGAGGGCAGCCAGGAATCCGGAGGTCTGAAACACACACATGGAGTGGGCAAGAGGAAATCCTGACGGCCCAAGAGGGCTGCAGAAATTGATAACCCAGATGACAGGGGACAGGCAGAAAGCCCTCGGATTGCGCATTTTTGCTGGCCACCACCAATTTCATGCATTTATACGTATATTAGTTATCTCTATCATATTTTCAAATAAAAACAAACTTTTTTTTTGAGACGGAGTCTCACTTTGTTGCCCTTGGTAGAGTGATGTGGCGTCACAGCTCACAGCAGCCTCAAACTCTTGGGCTCAAGGGATCCTCTTTCCTCAGATCTTGTATTTTTGGTAGAGACTGGGTCTCACTCTTTCTCAAGCTGGTCTCGAACTCATGAGCTCAAGCAATCCACCTACCTTGGTCTCCCAGAGTGCTAGGATTATAGGCATGAGCCACCATGCCCAGCCTCAAATTAAAAATATTTTTAAACAAATTTTTATTTTAATATTCAAAAAACTTTTAATCTCTCAATGACCACAACATCCAGACTATGGCTTGGGTTCAACTATAGGGTATTTGAGATTATCAGAAAAAGATTTCAGGAGAAAGAAAGGCAGGGGAATGGTAGAGGAAAGCAAGAGAGAACTCCAGGGCTTCCCTGCACACCAAGAGAAGGGGTCAAACAAATGTCCTTCAGCCCAGTCAGCAACAGCGGGCATGTCAACAAAGATTAGGGCACGGTCCCTGCCACAGAGCCTGTCTCAGGGCTCAAAGGAAGGAGCTTCCAGGCCGCTGTGGATGGCTCTCAGGCTACCCACACTAATCCCGATGGTAATGTCTGCAGGTCAAACAGACCCCCCAGAATGTTGCGTCCACCCAAAACCTTGGAATGCAACCTTGTTGGGTAGGGACTTTGCAACTGTCATTAAGTTAAGAGTCTGGAGATGACATTGTCCTGGATAGAGAGGATCCTAATTCCACAGACTGGAGTCCTTCTAAGAGAGGGCACAGAGACCAAGGGACAGGGTTTTATGAAGATGGAGTGAGAGACTGGAGTGGTGCAGCCACAAGCCAAGGAGGCCAGGCTCTTGTAGAAGCTGGAAGAGGCAAAGAACAGATTTCCCCTGCTGACACCTTGATTCTGGAACTCTGTGCTCCAGAACTGTGAGAGAATAAACTTCTGTTGTTTCTGGTGCTTTCAGGCAGTGGTGATTTGTGACGGCAGCATAAAGCCCAGCACTCAAGTGTCACGTCAGCAATGAAAGGGAACCCCGGAAACAAAGACACAGACTCTGAAGAAAGAGAGGCAGGGTCGGCCACCACAGGGTCCTGAGCTTTCCCCAGTCAGGAGATTTAGGCTGTGACCCCCACAACCTGAACAGGAGCGATTCAGTCTGTGCCTGGGCTCCTTCCAGAAAGCGTCACTGCTGCTGTGTGGCATGCATAGGACCATTCCCCTTGGTGGTTTCTGATGCAACAGGCACTGTCCCTCATGTCTCATGGTGAACAAATGAGTGAGTGAATGCACATCATTGCTCTACGGTCTGCAATGACAGGAGGCAGCAGGTGCTCTGACCCCATTTTCTGGCAAGGAAAAGGAACTCCAGAGGGTAAAGTGATTTGCCCAAGTGGTGAGTTAGAGGTCAAAGGCTGGTTACATGGCTCCAGGGCTGGGGGGTCTTCCCACCATGCAGCCCAGACACCAGACTACCTCTAATACTCCTCCAAAAATGCTTCCCTGTACTTCCAGGCTGAGCAGCATGCCTCATCTGGGGCTGATGCAGATACTTGTGTGACCAAAAGCTCAAGAGGAGGTGGCTTGGAAAGCGGAAAGGTAATGCTACTGGAGTGAAAAGGCAGGGTTCTAGGCCCCACTGTGCTCCTGGCCAACTCGGACCCGATTTTCACTCCCTTGAAGTCCCTTTTCCCAAAAGCCAAATGAAAATTGCACCAGGCTGTTTGCATAGCCCTGATGACAAGCCGGGTGCTGCCCTGTGTGCGTCACAGCGTTCACTTACTGAGCCGCACATCCTGTTCATCATCCTACTGCAGACGGGAAACTGGGGCCTAGGGTGGTTCAGTAACTTGTCCTCAGCCAGGATTTGAGCTGAACTCCCAGGTCCTGAACATTGATCGACAAGCATTACAAAAGTCCCGCTGAGGCCTAACTCTGTGGTTCTCCAAGTGTGGCCCCTGGATGGGAACCCCAGCAGCACCCAGGAACTTGTTGGAAATAGAAATTCTCAGGCCTCAGTACTTATTCCCCAATTAGAAACTGAGCATCTGGGGACAGGCCCCAGAAATCTGTGTTTAGCAAAACCCCAGGTAGTACTGGTGCTAAATTTTGGAATCACTGTTCCCAGAGGTCTCCAAGGTTCTTTCCAGAGCTGAGCTAAGGTGGAAAAGGACAAGGGGACAGAGACACAGGAGATAAAACAGTGAGCCAAGGGAGAAACAGGGCCTGTGGGGACAAACTTCTTAGGACACCAGCAGGTGTCTGCCCTGATGCACCCATTCTGCTCCCAGGAAAGAGGCCAAGGAACTCCCCAGACTAGCCAGAGCCTGTGAGACCAACCAGAGACAGAATGGACCAGAACACAGGAGCCTCGTTCGCAAGGTCTAAGCAACCAGGCCGATCCATCTCACCCCTCCCCACATCCCACCTCCGTCGGGGCTGCTCCTGTTGCCCTTGGTTCTTTCCCAGATTGAATAGCAGGGCCCAAATTTGTGGGAGGTCCGTATTCTGTGAAGGGAATTCTGATTAGAGGAGACAGCAGGAGGGACCCAGTAGGTGAATTCCTCCCTCCTCACCTACAGTTCAGCAGGTGCAAACAGCCTCCCTGAAGGCAAACCACTGGGCTTTCTGGTGAAGCCGAGACTAGATCAATCACATTTACCCTCCACTAAAGTGTTAGTTTATTACATATGCTCTTCAGTTTTAAAAAGGTATATCAGGGTGGCGCCTGTGGCTCAGTGAGTAGGACGCCGGCCCCATATACCGAGGGTGGTGGGTTCAAACCCGGCCCCTGCAAAACTGCAACAAAAAACATAGCCAGGTGTTATGGTGGGCACCTGTAGTCCCAGCTACTCAGGAGGCTGAGGCAAGAGAATCACCTAAGCCCAGGAGTTGGAGGTTGCTGTGAGCTATGACACCACAGTACCCTACCGAGGGCGATAAAGTGAGACTCTGTCTCTACAAAAAAATAAATAATAAAAAGGTATATTAACCGGGTACAGTGGCTCATGCCTATAATCCTAGCATCCTGGGAAGCCAAGGCAGGTGGAACCCCTGAGCTCAGGAGTTTGAGACCAGCCTGACCAAGAGGGAGACCCCATCTCTACTAAACAGAAAAACTAGCTGGATGTTGTAGTGGACCCCTATGGTCCCAGCTACTCTGGAGGCTGAGACAGAAAGATGGCTTGGACCCAGGAGTTTGAGGTTGCTGTGAGCTATGACACCATAGCACTCTAGCCTGGTTGACAGAGTGAGAGTCTGCCTCAAAAAAAAAAAATTAAAAATAAATATATCAAGAGAGTTGAAAGTTTAGATATACAACATTTAGATATAAAATATAGTCAAATCTCTATTCAGTGAGTCATGGAAAGTGTGATAATTATATAATCAGAAAATACAGTAGGATCTCTGTAAGTTGACACCCAAGAGACTGCAACCAATTGGTCAACATAAGGAACTAAGCCCACTGTACTGTACATACATGGGGTACATATCCAGTCTGTGAAAATTAGGTCAACTTAAGGAGATGATCAATGTAGGGAGGTGGTCAGCTGTGGAAGTTCCACTATATTTTCTTCCTATCCTAAAATGCCTCAGTGTGATAAAGAGCTTGGGAATTAGGCTGGCTCTGGAGAAGTAATAGTGACCAGAGAGGAAAAGAACCAGAGGGGTCTGAAAGCCTGCGAGTGAGGTGGGTTAGGACAGGCTCTAGTGAACAGTGAGCAAAAAAATTTACAAATCTGGAGGTAAGCATTATAAAGGTAAGTTTCAAGCAAATGGTGAAATTAGATCTGGCTGAAAATTGTCAAAATAAGCTTCTTCAGAGGTCTGGGAATTAAGAAAAGGCTTTCAGCAATCCAGGAGATTTAGTCAAGAAAAATGACTGAACTCAGTAGGAAGTACGAGTTTGAAGCATTTGCCCTATTGCTGTCTCCTTCCCAGCTCCTGGAGGCTGTGAGAACAGAAGCCTGAGAAGTCCCACTCCCCATCTGGAGTCCCCAGAAACTCTGGCGGCCACACAGGACAAGAACATAGACTTCACACACTTCGTTCAGAACAGTGATTGAGCAAACAGCACTGACAACTATGCCTGGGAGATGTGATTTTCACTGTCACTGCCTTATTTAATATGTCCAGTTTTCAAGAAAAAATTGAAGTATCAAAAGCTGACAGAAGCTGTCATGTCTTGAACATGCTACATAAAGATGCCAAATCAGCTATTGCGAATACTGTACTATCAGCCTCTACCCACCTGTCCACACCACGGTTTCCGGTTCAAGGTCTGAATCCATGGATGCAGACTCTGTGGATACCCGGGGCTGACTAAGGCACTTGAACATCTCAGAGTTTGGTGTCCCCAGGGGTCCTACAACCAGTGCCCCATGGATACTGAAGGATAACCGTGTGGTCAAAGGATTAAAGGAAGCCACATCTAAAGAACTAAAGAAGATTCTGGTTCAAGATGATTGACTTGAGAAATTGGACACTCACCCTGTTAGGAAAGAAGGACCAAAATTATGAATAGATAATCACGCCTTGAACAGAATATCTCAGGGAAAACACTAGTGCCAACACAGAAGTCCCGGGAAACACGTGAGGCCTGAAGGAGAAGGAAGACCTGCTGCGGGCGGAGAGGGGCTCAGTATAGAAGAGAAGCAGCAAGAGGATTTCAGAGGTCTGTGCCCCACCGTGGACAGCTGCGATCGGAACCACGGAGGGCTCCTCGACCCACACAAACCCTGACACTAGCATGGTGGTGCTTTAAAGACCCTGAAAGTGCGTCACACCAGAAATGGAACTCGTGCTGGGTCATCACACCCCCCAAGAGCTAAGCAGCCACAGCATGAGACTGAATCCTGCCCTGGGAATCACAGCCCACATACTTCCAAATCCCACAATCCTCCTCGGATATCTGCCCTGGAAGGCCGCAGTGGCCCGGCACTGGCTGCACTCAAAGGTGCCGTGGGGTCCCTAGTACTCTAGCCCCCAGGGAGTACTACTCCTCAGGTGAAGGCTGGTGCAGCGCACCAAAAACATGGCCCTAGAACAGAGGAAACCAAAACACATGCTTTCCAGAGCCCAAGCACTCCCTGTCTGGGGCCATGGGAAGCAATCCTGCCCTCAGCAGCAGCACAAACTCTGCACTTGGCCTCCCAAGCAGACAGTAAGAGCCTCTCCCCTGCACACTACCACAGAAGCTGCTGCCACCAGGAACCAGGCAGGCAAGCCTGATCACTGAATGTCTGAGGCTAGGGCCAAACGAATACGTAGGAATAAATTTAACCAAAGAGGTGAAAGATCTTTACAAGGAAACTATAAGACACTAATGAAAGAAACTGAAGAGGACGCAAACAAATGTAAAGACATCCATGCTCATGAATTAGAGGAATTAATATCATTAAAATGGCCATACTGGCCAGGCACGGTGGCTCACGCCTGTAATCCTAGCACTCTGGGATGCCGAGATGGGTGGATTGCCCTGAGCTCAGTTTAAGACCAGCCTGAGCCAGAGTGAGACCCCGTCTCTACAAAAAAAAAGCCGGCCATTGTGGCGGGTGCCTGTGTCCCAGCTACTTGGGAGGCTGAGGCAAGAGAATCACTTAAGCCCAAGAGTTGAAGGTTGCTGTGAGCTATGATGCCATAGCACTCTACTGAGGGCCACAAAATAAGACTCTGTCTCAATAAAAAATAAATAAATGCCATACTACCCAAACCAATCTACAAATTCAGTGCAATACTTAACAATATACTAGTATCGTTTTTCACAGAAATTGCAAAAAAAAAAAGTCCTAAAATTCTTGTGGAAACTTTTAAGAGCCTAAATAGTCAAAGCATTTCTGAACAAAAAGAACAAAGCTGAAAGCATCATACTACCTGACTTCAAAACATATTACAAGGATATAGCAAAGCAAAACAGCATGTTTTTTGTATAAAAATATCAGTGGAACAGAATCCACATATTTATAGCCAACTGATCTTCAACAAATCTGCGAAGAATATACACTGGGGAAAGATCACCACCTTCAGTAAATGGTGCTGGGAAAATGAGATAACCATATGCAGAAGAAAGCAACTGGAACCCTCTCTCTCACCAAGATGGATTAGAGACCCACCTCTCACCTCTCTCTCACCAAGATAGATTAGAGACTTAAGACTTAAATATAAGATGCAAAACTATGAAAATACTAGAAGAAAACATAGGGAAAAGTCTTCAAGACATTAGTCTAGGCAAAGATTTTTGTGACTAAGACCTCAAAAGCACATGCAACAAAAAAATAAGACAAATGGAACTCCTGGTTATTAAACTAAGAAGCTTCTGCAAACAATCAATAGATTGCAGAGACAACCTCTTGAATGGGAGAAAATATTTACAGATTACTTATTCAATAGATGACTAAATATCCAGAATATACCAGGAACTCTACTCAACAGTTAAAAAAAAAAAGTGGGCAAAGGACCTAAAAAGAATACAGAGAAAAAGGAACCATATATACTGTTAGTAGTAATTAGGGGTGGCGCCTATGGCTCAGTGAGTAGGGTGCCAGCCCCATATACCAAGGGTGGCAGGTTCAAACCTGGCCCCAGCCAAACTGCAACAACAACAAAAAATAGCCGGGCATTGTGGCGGGCGCCTGTAGTGCCAGCTACTCAGGAGGCTGAGGCAAGAGAATCGCCTAAGCCCAAGAGTTAGAGGTTGCTGTGAGCTGTGACTCCACGGCACTCTACCGAGGGCAGCACAGTGAGACTCTGTCTCTAAAAAAAACAAAACAAAAATAGAGTATCACACAATCCAGCAATCCCACTACTGGGTATCGACTCAAAAGAAGTCAGTAATCAAAGCAACACCTGCACTCAAATGCTTTTCACAGCACACTTCATGATATCAAAAGTATGGAATCAACCTATGTCTGTCATGGAAAAATTAAAAAATGTAGCATATATACACAATGGAATATAATTCAGCCATAAAAAAGAATAAAATCATGTCATTTGCAGCAGTATGGATGGAACTGGAGGTCATCATGTTAACTGAAATAAGCCAGGCACAGAAAGACAAATACCTCATGTTTTCACTCATATGTGGGAACTGAGAGACTGAAAGAGACCAGAGATTGGGAAGAGTAGGTGATGGTGGGAGGGGTGGATGAAGAGAGGTTGGCTGTGAGTACAAACATACAGTTAGAAGAAGTAAGTTCTGAAGATTGATAGCCAACTAGGGTGACTACACTTAGCAACAATACTATGTATAAAAGCCACCTGATGGTGGCGCCTGTGGCTCAAAGGAGTAGGGGAACCAACTCCTTATGCTGGAGGTGGCGGGTTCAAACCCAGCCCTGGCCAAAAACTGCAACAACAACAAAAAAAAAGCCACCTGAAGAGAGGACTTGAAATGAACCAACACATATGAGTGATAAACACTTAAAGTGATGGATACCCCAAATACCCTGACTTACTTGTTACACAATCTATGCATGTAACACTCACAGGTACCCCATATATATGTAAATTACTATACGTCAATAAAAGAGAAAAAAGAACTATAGCAATGTACAAGAACTATGTCTCACCAGATACAGACCATAAAGAGATAAGAAGTATATAATATAAATATATATATATATAAATTATGCATCTGAAAAATATAACGATAATGAAAAATTCACTAGTACGGCTCAACAGATTTGGAGATAGGTGGATTGAGATCATCGAGGCTGACACAGAGAATGCGTCTCAGTTCAGGCTGTGGTAAGAGAATATCAAGACCAGGTGGCTAAATGACAACTATTGCTTATGGTTCTGAAGGCTGGAAGTCTGAGATTGAGTGACAGCATGGTCATTTCTCAGTGAGGGTACTCCTGATGGGCAGATGGCTACCTTTTTGCTTGCCATACCTCACCTGGCAAAAAGAGACTTCAAGATCTGGTCTCTTGAAGTCTGGTCCCTTCATCCCCTTATAAGGGCACTCATACCACAATGAGGGCCCCATTCTCCTGACCTCCTCCCAACCCCATCACCTCCCAAAAGCCCCACCTCTAAACACCATAACATCAGGGATTAAAGGTTCAACATACGAATTCAGATTTGGGGGTGTGGGTCACAAACATTCAGTCCATAATAAAAAGATAAAATAAAATTTTTTTTGTAGAGACAGAGTCTCACTTTATCGCCCTCTGTAGAGTGCCATGGCATCACACAGCTCACAGCAACCTCCAACTCCTGGGTTTAGGTGATTCTCTTGCCTCAGCCTCCCAAGTAACTGGGACTACAGGTGCCCGCCACAACACCCGGCTATTTTTCTGTTTTTCAGGTCGGCCGAGGCCAGGTTTGAACCCGCCACCTTCGGTATATAGGGCCAGTGCCCTACTCAATGAGCCACAAGCGCCACCCAACAAATTTTCTTTTTAACAAAAAGAGCCTCAGAAACCTGTTCATCACCAAGTGTATTAACGCACTCTTCATGGAAGTCCAGAGGGTGCTTCCTGCCACGGACTGTGTGTCTGCCAGAGTCATGCAGGACTCACTTACTTCCCTCCTTCAGGTCTCTGCTCAAATATCACCTCCACAATGAGGCCTTCCCTGATCCTCCACTCTTATAAAAAGCAACTGTGTCTCCCCTCACCACAATTGCTTCCAGTTAGTTCTCCCATCCTACTATTTTCTGCATCGCTGCCACTTGTCTGATGTTTTTTGTCCCCATCATTTATGTGGTCATTGTCATCTCCACCTCCTGGAGGTAAGTTCTAAGAAAGGCTGAGAGATTGCTCCCTGGGTCAAGGTCACTCCCCCAGCTACCAGCACAGTCCTGGCACCTGACAGATGTCCAACAAATATTTTTTCAATGAATGTGATTCTATCAGCCATAAAATGTCTCAGTGCTTTGATCCAGTCCACTAGTCCCTGGGAGTTTATACAAATAATTCAAGAGAAGAGGAAAGTCATATGAATGCAAATGTTCACTGTCAAACTTCATCTTACCAAAGGTACTGGGAAGGTTGATGATGAAAAATCAACATACAGAGGCAGGTTTTTAGAAAAGGTTCCTGAGAATACAGTTTTGAACAGAATTGCAAAGGAAGCGGCAGGTTTGGTTTAGCAGAAGAAAGAAACCAGTCAAAATTCTAGGAGGAAGAATGGGTCCTGACAGAGGAAAAGAATGCCGGTCCGATGGGAGTCAATGGGATCCAAAGGGAAGCTGGTGGTGAAGTGAGCTGGGGGTTCACAGAACACGCCTGAACTTCAGTGTAAACGTGACTGACCTCTTCTTTCAATACATATTGGAGAATCTCAAAATACGGTAAATGTAACGTTTTCATCTTACGAAAACTATTTTAAAACACCTGCAAATATGTGAAATGTCTGAGGTTTGCTCTTCCAGATCAGGAAAGTCATTCTGCAGCTCCTGGCAGAGCCTGTCAAACAGACGCCCACCTGAGCGTCTGCACAGAGACCCACAAGGGCAGGACTTCCCTGCCTGCAGTGAACACCTCCATGCCTGTTAAGGATCCCATATCAGATCATTAGGGGGCTGTCAGCGTGTTTGCAACCTGCCAGAAAAGACTTGAGAGTAATTTCAACAAAAAGATTAAAAAGTAATTCTCTGGGTATGAGAAATCCTCAGAAGGGAAAACTCTTCAGGCAAAAATATTTGAGAAAAATGATGACATCGACAATACTCTCAGAACATGGGCTGAATTGGTCGAAGGGCATTTGGTGAGCAAATTCGACAGATGCAAATCTGAATGGTGACTTGGGAACTTACAAGCACTGATCCATTCGCTGGGCAAAGCTCTGCGGGGACCTGTGCTGCACTGGTCCTAAGGTGTGGGTCTGCGCCCTGATGGAGCCAACAAAACCGCAGTCTCTGCACCCCGCTTGTGATAGAGACTAGAAAGTTGTTCGGGTCCAAACCCCTTATCTGAAACCACTGGTGATTCAGAACAGTCTGGATTTAAACAGCTAACAAGGTGTGCAGACCTTGTACTCCCAGCACCCGGTGAGGCTTACAGTGGTACCTGGTATTAGCATTTCCATAGCGAAAAGTAAATAGTCACACTAAGTGAGATACAAAAAGAATATAAATAGCCCCAGGGTAGATCAAGGTTTTGCTGCCAAATGAGTTCATTGCAAAGTTATGTTCTGCTCTCAGAGCTTCTTGGATTTTAGGGTGGTGGACAAGGATGGTGGCTTATAGAGACAAACGCTGTTTCCAGAGAAGCTTGGAATTACTGGAAAGAGATGACGCCGGCGAGGCAGCGCACAGGCCCGGCACAGGACTGCACATGCGCAGACTCCGCCCCGCACTGCGCAGAACGTTCACGCGCAACGCAGGGGATGGACAGAGGGAAAGAAGATGTGATTGATGATTGTGGAGGCTTTTCAGGGGGGAGCCGAGGGGAGCAGAGCGGATGGCTACTCTGGAGCTGTGAGTTGGTCACAAGATCAGGATTTGCTCTGGCAGGCAGAGAGGGCAAGCAGAGCCTCAGTCCTGGGAGAACTTGAGCGAAGCTGGACCGCACTTTCAGGCAGTTTTGCCCCAGCGTTTGCAATTCCAAGCCTTTCCCAACTCCCACACAAAATTCTCAGTAAACTCTCTATATCTTATTAATACGCTGCAGAATTGGGGTTTATGTTTTGTGTTGTTTTTCTTTTTGAGACAGAATCTCTAAAAAGCCATGTAATACAGTTTGAAGGAAAGAGAACAAACAGGTGGAACCGGGATAAAGCTTCTACACATTAGCAGGCAAAGAAATGCAGGAGGGACTCAGGAGGCCAGGGACAGATGGCCTAGAGATACAGGCTGCGGAAGGGTCAGAGCCCTTTCGGTCCTGCGCCTCGGCCTTCGTCATAAAGACCTGGGGAAAACGCTAGTACAAGGTCACAACCCTAGGATGGCTCTGACCTCCCTCAAAGTGCCAGCTGAAAATACTCAAAGCTGCCAAAGGCATTTACTGTGTTTTCAGCCAACACCTGAGAGCTAGAGCCTGACTTGGGCGCGCCCCAGCAGACAAGCCTATGGACCTACCTGACCTTCTTGCTCTTGGTTATTTTTTCACTCCCCTGATTCTACTAAGGCCCAACTCACCCCCTACTCCCCCGTTTTCCCTTTAAAATGCCCAGTCACCTCCACAAATCCCAGCTACGTTCAGTCCACACCAGACTCTTTTCCATATTGCAATAGTTATTATTGATTAGAATGTCTCTCAACTGCTTCACCTTGTGGCAATACTTTTTTGGGCAATTTTTATTTATTTATTTTTCACAAAAAGAAAACTCTTTGCAACTCTTCCTCAAGTGACACAGAGTACACAGCATTCTTCTTGCCCCTCCTCCTGACATTGTCACTGGAGGTGATTTGACATCTTTCTCCCTCTGGGCCCTGTATCCAGCCTGGACTCTCACCCTATTCTCAAGAGGAGCCCTTCCTGCCAGGGTCATGCTGCAAGGCAGAGCCTGACTCAGCAGGCTTGGGAGGGGCCTGGGCCTTTGCATTCCCAGCAAGCCTCCAGTGACCCATCTGAGGGGTACATTTGGACTAGCAAAGATCTACGATCTACTTCTCAAATCAAGGGAAATAGACTTCAGGATGGGGAGTTTTTGCCAGCTCCCTCGACCCTCTACACCTGCACTGCAATCCACACCCATCCACTTGATTCCAAGGTCTCCATTCTTACACTTTCCACGCCACAGCTCCTGCTGGGCCAGTCTGCAGACAGGCTGATGATGGAGATGAAAGATTACCAAACCATTAACAGTTTTTAAGTACTCAATACAGAAGACAGTACAAGAACATCTTCTGCCTCTTCTCGCCAAACCCAGAACATCCAAGCAGACAGTTTGTCCATGATGAAAGCTTTGACCCCCACCCCTGGGAGTCCCTGAGGCTCTTCCCAGAAACTTTGCCTCCTTCCCACACTCCACCCTTCATTCAAACCCCACAGCCTTGACCTTCTACTCACCAGATCACAGGTGCTCTGGAGGAAGCTCTTTGCAAGAGAGACAAGGACAGCATGGCCGCTGTGTAGACTTCCCAAGCCCTCTGTGCCACACAGATACAGGTGCTGTGGGCTGCCCCAAGCCATCTAATTGGACCATCTAGGATAGATTTTGCAGCACCACTGTAAGTGTTATCTACTCCATACACACACCCTCCCTACCCAAGTCTCAGACAATTTCTGCCCCTCTACAGCCAATGACCAGCAAGGATGTGCAAACAGTCCCACAACCTCAGGTGTAAACGGCCACAAAATCCCAGCAATCTGCCTGTTCTGTTGATCAGAAGACACCTTCCATAAGAGGCTCACCTGAGGCTGAATCACGACAGGCTGCAGTGAAGCACCTGCCAGGGAGGAGGCAAACACTCTGACCCCCGCAGTGAAACTGTAAGACCTCTGGGGATGCGGTCTGGAGCCCCCTCCCAAGGCCAAGGGAGACAGGCCTTCTGGGACCACTGAAGGCAAAGCTGTCTTCCAGAGCATCCCACACCCAGAGGTGGTCCCTTGATAGGTTCACAGACTTCTCCCTCTCAGAACCTGCAACTCCAGACAGAGAATTTAAGATGGATGCAGCCTCAGTTTCCTCAGTAGAAAATGATAGGCCATTAATTACCTCTCTGGCCCTGGAAGCGACAAAATGAAATTAAAGTGCTGCATATGAAACTGGCATGGTAGGAGAAAAGTTCTGTGAAAATGCTAGTTCTTGGGATTACCCCCATGTTTTATTTCTTACCTGTTGACACTGGGGGCCAAGTAATCAGTTGCTGTGGAGCCTAGATACTGCAGTAGGCTGAGCAGCATCCCCCACCTCCACCCAGCTGATGCTCCCACCTAAGAAAGGTGTATGGGCCAACCCCCACCCTTATAACAGATGTCCAACCTAGGAAAGGGAATATCCCAACCTTCCGACCTTTAAACCCCCAGCACCCCCACCCCCCCAACCATTACCCACGTGTGGATTTCTTCCTGGCCCAGTTGGAAATCTTACCCCACCTGTACCCAGGTGAAATAAAGCAATTTTAATTACACAATCCAGACCTCTGGGGGGTTTTTTGTTTGTTTGTTTTGCAGTTTTTGGCCAGGGCTGGGTTTGAACCCACCACCTCCAGCATATGAGGCTGGCACCCTACTTCTTTGAGCCACAGGCTCCGTCCCCAGGCCTCCATTTTCCTTTCATCTCGCACCTTGGAATAATCTTTCATCTTTGGCTCCAAAACCTTTCACTTTGTTTGGACTCTCTTTGCATGATTACCACTTACTTTCCCAAAGGGGGGCTCTGGCCAAGAAACAGACAAATTCATGAGGGCAATAGGAGGAGAAAGTGGACACAGGGGGGCAAGAAAGAAAAAGGGGAAAGCATGAATAATGGAGAAATATAACAGCACTATGCAGAGTGTGTCTGTTGGACACATACTTTAATAAACTCTCCTTAGTTTCTCTCTCCCCTGCTTCCTATTTGTTTGAGCAAGGCTGGGAATTAAGCAGTGTGGCTAGGAACCGGCCAGTAGTTCCTGACTTTGAATGTGGTCACAATCTGCCTTCTACCTTCCCTGTCCCAAACTGCACAATAAAGTACCAGACTACAGAATCAGTCCCGAATTTTTACAATGCTTCTGCAGCTTCTGGGAGCTTACTAAGACTGAGGATTCCCCCAACACTGTCCCCAAAGTGTCTGATTCAGTAGGTCTTACTGGAGCCCAGGGATCAACCTTGTGACATGCATGAGGCCCGCACCACACCCAGGGAAGGGCAGCATTGCTGCTGGTTGCCTTTAAGGCTATACCTGTGCTTGACTTTGAGAAGAAAATCAATGCAACTGAAATGCATTGAAACCTATTTAGATGTGTTTGCCAGTTGAACTCTGATAAGTTCAGGTGGCCAGAATATAGCTATGGCACCTGGAAGTCTTGCTTTGACAGTTGAGGCAAAAACAAAGTGAACTGGAAAAATTCAGCCCCAGAAGTCTTGAAGAGTAATGTAGAATATAGAAACACAGGATTTCTCTGCAGGAATTTCTGAAAGTGTTTTACACCTCAAAGGCTCTAAAATCTCTTTCTGACTCGGGCTGTCACTCAGTAGTTACAGCGCCAGCCACATACACCGAGGCAGGCAGGTTTGAACCCGGCCCAGGCCTGCTAAACAACAACTACAACAAAAGAAAAAAAAAAAATAGCTGGCTGTTGTGGCGGGCGCCTGTAGCCCCAGCTTCTTGGGAGGCTGAGGCAAGAGAATCGCTTAAGCCCAAAAGTTTAAGGTTGCTGTGACACCACAGCACTCTATCCAGGGTGACATAGTGAGACACTGTCTCAAAAAGAAATAAAATACAATTCTTTCTCTCTTTTTCTCCCCCCAACCCCATCCCTCACCCCAAAGAGCTCCCTCTGGCCCTACAGCCTTCACCTTTCTTACCTCCACCCCCTCTTGAGGCCACCTGGATCCTGCCTCCTGGGTCAGAGACATTTGCTGCCATCAGCAGCCCACTGAAAAATACTGAAATCTAATTTCCTCCCCAACTGCTTTTCTCCCACATTAGGGTCTAGAGTTCTACAGAGTACAGCAATCCACCATGTTATCCTTAGATCACAGCCAAGGGTTCTATACTTGAGTTTATGCTGCATCAGAAAACAGCCAGTGAAATACAGGGATCCCATAATGGTTAGGAACCTTTGATGTTTTAAAGGGAAAATCAGTGTTGATTAGAAAGTGGAGGCGGGGGCAGACACGGTGGCTCACGCCTGTAATCCTAGCACTCTGAGAGGCCAAGGAGGGTGGATTGCCTGAGCTCACAGGTTTAAGACTAGCCTGAGCCAGAGGGAGACCCCATCTCTAAAAAAATAGCCAGGCATGTGGCCAGCACCTGTAGTCCCAGTTACTTGGGAGCCTGAGGCAAGAGAATTGCTTAAGCCCAAGAGTATGGGGTTGCTGTGAGCTATGAGGCCACGGCACTGTACTTAGGGCAACAAAGTAAGATTCTGTCTCAAAAAAAAAGAAAGAAAGAAAGTGGAGGGGATCCTAAAGGACTTCAACCACTTTAAACTAAAATAGGTAACGCCTTAGAAATTGGCCAGGTGGGAAGAAAACTCACTGGTTGGTTTCACAAGGTCTAAGCAGTGATTCTCCTTGTGGACAACTGAGGCCAGGAGCAGCTCTCCTGTGGGGACACAGTCCCATCCTTGGACTGACTAGGAGCCTCATGACCCTACAGCACTAAAAACAGTGTAGCACATGTCCATGTGTAGTTTAAATAAAAATAATAACCACAAATGTCAAGAAATCAAACAAAGTTCAGATATTTCTATGATGGTTACAAATTTGGATTTTCTTTTTAGTATCAATTCTGAAATGTTTAAAAAATTTATTTTTAGGGCGATGCCTGTGGCTCAGTGAGTAGGGCACTGGTCCCACATAGTGAGGGTGGCGGTTCAAACCCGGCCCAGCCAAACTGCAACAAAAAATAGCCGGGTGTTGTGGTGGGCACTTGTAGTTCCAGCTACTCGGGAGGCTGAGGCAAGAGAATCGCCTAAGCCCAGGAGTTGGAGGTTGCTGTGAGCTGTGTGATGCTATGGCACTCTACCAAGGGTGATAAAATGAAACTCTGTCTCCAAAAAAAAAAAAAAAAAATTAAAAAAAATTATTGTTAATTGATATGTAGTAATTGTCCAGTGCGGGATACAATTAGACATTTCAGTATGTATCTGTGTTGTACAGTAATTGTGTATCCATCACTTTACAAATGTATCATTTCTTTGTAGTATGAACACTAAAAAGCCTCTCTTCCAGCTATTTTGTAACATACAATATTTTTCTGTTACCCATCACCACCCCACTGTGGCTAGAACAACAACACTTAAGAATGAGTTAATTCTAACTTTGTTCCCACTGACCAACCTCTCCCTACCCACCCCTCCCCAGCCTGTGGTAACTTCCGTTCTACTTAGATTCAGTGATACCACTTTTTTTCCAGATTCCACATATGAGTGAGATCAGGTGGCATTTTTCTTTCTCTGTCTGACATACTTTAACATGATGGTCCTAGGTCCATCCATGTTTTTGCAAAGGGCAGGATTTCATTCTTTTTCATGGATGAGTAGTATTCCACTGGGTGTGCAGACCATGTCTTCTTTATCTAATTCTGAAAATTGTCTTCTCACTCCTTGTAGGTGCCCTAAGCACTCCAGGAAATACTCCAGGATGACCCAACACTGGCCTTACCTCACCAGGCCATTCTCTCCTGGCAAATCTCCAGTCTCAGGGCCCTGCTGGGAGACGTCTCTCCTTCTCTTCCCCCACCTGAAGAGATTTGATTGTTCATTTTGTAGCAAAACATCTTCAACAAGTTAGACTCACACAAGGCTGGCAGGAGGGTGCTCTTCAACCAGATTCTTGAAAAAGGAAGCATGACGAATACAGCCATCTGCTTCGGATGGGGAGGTACAGGAGGAAATGGAAGACACAGAATAAACTAATAAACTAGCCTGCCTCATGAAGACTGCAGGGAAGTATAAACCCTTAGAAGTGTCTGAATAAGATAAAAGAAAATTATCAGAAAGAATGCTGTCATTGGGGCAGTGCCTGTGGCTCAAAGGAGTGGGGCGCCGGCCCCATATGCCGGAGGTGGCAAGTTCAAACCCAGCCCCAGCCAAAAACTGCAAAAAAAAAAAAAAAAAAAGAATGCTGTCATCAAATTACCCATCTGACCCTGATGGAATTAACAATTTAAATCATAACAGAGGAGCCCTCCAGCTGTAAAAAAGAAAAAAAATTAATTGAACAAAATATATGAAAAACCTGTTTTCATATGTTGAAAACAGGCAGAGCACACTCTGCTTTCAGAACATGAGTCCTGGGATTGTTCTGGATCTTCTGCCTCCAGACTCTTTCTGGGCTGAGCTGGAGCCGAGAGACAGCTGGAATGCGAGAGCAGGCCATGGACAGGAAAGAGCGAGGCAGGGAAGAGCTCCCAACTTCTGCTTGGGGTCTCCCTGCAGGCTCTCCCTGAGGCTATGGCTGAATCCTGAGCTGTGTTTGGGAGGGTGAGAGCCCAAGAAGCCAGGGGATGAAAGCAACTATGGGGAACTATATTCTGAACAACCACTACAGCTCACACCAGATGGGAGACAGTCAAGCTCCAATCAGTCTGTGTGGACAGGCCTCTTTGAACACCCCCAGAATTCAGTAAGGACTGGAGGAAGCTCAAGCCTTAGGAGAAAGGCTAAAGAGTTAAGGGTACTCTAGACCGACCGTAAGGAAGCTTAAAAACAAGCCCTGAAAAAATCTAACCAAACTTGGGTGGTGCCTGTGGCTCAAAGGAGTAGGGCACTGGCCCCATATGCTGGAGGTGGCGGGTTCAAACCCAGACCCAGCCAAAAACTGCAAAAAAAAAAAAAATCTAACCAACTTGCAAGCAGACTAACTGCCTACCAGAATAACAACCTGCATGATTAAAGGAAGACAACAAAAGCCACACATCCAACAATGTAACATGGTTGTGTAATCACGAATCACAGGAAATCAAAATCACAACATGGGACCACCACATACCCACAAAATGTAAAATTGTTGATGACACTGTGGAAAAACTAACTCTCATATAGTGCTGGGGAAAGTGTAAAATAGTACAACCACTCTGGAGAGGCTTGATGGCTTCTCAAAAAGTTGCATTTACACTAAATATATAAGCAAGAGGTTGCACTTCTAGGTATTTACCCAAATGAAATGAAAATCAGTGTACAGAGGGCGGAGCCTGTGGCGCAGGCCCCATATACCTAGGGTGGCGGGTTCGAACCCGGCCCCGGGCAAACTGCAACAAAAAATAGCCAGGCGTTGTGGCAGGCACCTATAGTCACACCCACTTGGGAGGCTGAGGCAAGAGAATCAGTTAAGCCCAGGATTTGGAGGTTGCTGTGAGCTGTGACACCACGTCACTGTACCGAGTGACAAAGTGAAACTCTGTCTCAAAAAAAAAAAAAGAAAGAAAATCAGTGTACAGAAAGATTCCTCATTATTCATAACAGCTGTATTCGTAATAGGTAAGAATTAGAAACTCAAACTGTAGTGTGTCTATGGGATCCGTGGGATACTGTACGGCAGCTTAAAATTAGCTCTTACACACCAAAAAAAATTCACTATCAAGCTTAGCAAAAGAGCCAGACACAGAAGAGTGATGGATGGTTCCATTTATGTAATAAATAAATAAATAAAGCCAGTCTCCCCAATTCTCCAGGTGGTGATTTGAGAAATCCCTCCCATCTCCCCTCTAGAGCTGTGCACAATAAACTTTCTCTGCTATGAACCCTGCCGTTTCTGGATACTGGCTGTCTCTTGCTCAGCAGGCAGATGAACGTGGCAACATTTGTAACTCGTCAGACACACAGGAATGAGGCTACATCAGCCTGCCACCTTCTGCCAGGAAAGAGAAATAATGCCAGCAACCGAGAGTCTCCGTGGAGGTTTCACTGAAGATCTCCCAGGGAGACGCACAGGGCCTTGTCCTGAGGACCAAATACGCCTTCCCAAGGGTGCTAGGCGTGCGAAGTAAGTTAGGGCTGGGCTCAGATACTGCAGGGAGAGACTGTAAGGACTTTCCCGGGAGGGTGCCCTTAAGGCACCGCCATGGGGACGGCGAGCACATGACCCTCGAGGCGAACTTGCTTTCCGGGAGCGACTCTGGAGATTCAGAGCATTCGCCGGAAAGCCCCAAGCCGGAACGCTGCCCTGCACTACGAAGGGACCAAGAGATAGTCCTAGGGTGGGACACTCAGCAGGCGACCCACCTGCAGTACTAACATCACGGACGCAGACAGCGGGTTCGCAGGACGCCTGCGCGGCACAGTAGCACCGCCTCCCGGAGCCACGATTGGTGCTGGGGGCGAGGCCCGAAGCGTCTGGCCAATTGGCGCCGCGGGTGAGCGACCACGTGGCCCTGCAAGTCTTACGCGATTGCTTGGCGCCGGCCCGCGTTGGTATCTTCTGGTTCCGACCCGCGCGGCGGACGCGGCGTTTCCGCCCTTCTCGCCGCTTCCTGTCCGACCTGAGAGTGGACAGGTGGCTGCGTTATCTGGCTTCCGTGGGGCCTTCGGAGCCTTCGGAGCCTTCGGTCTTCTGGCTCTTCGCGATCTTGTTGCCACTCTGCACGTCCTCCCTGAAAATCTTGAGGCTGAGAAGACGTCCGGCGCGAAATCCGGGGTTGGCCTTCTCTGAGAAACGGGGGCGGGAGCGCACGGCCCCGCAGACCCGTCGGCTTCTGTGCCAGGCGTCTCCCCTGCCCGGGACCACCTTGCAGCGGCCGCCGTGGAGATGGGCGAGCGGGCTCTGATGGGTCTGCATAGCCGGTTTCCCGCCCAGCACACTGGGCGAGCTGCTCCTGAGCTGCCTGAGGGATTGGGGAGGCTCAGCGGGACGCTCCGCGCACTTCCTAGGGAATGGGACGCGTGCTGGTCCCCTGTCCCCGCGGTGTCAGCTGCCGAGCCCAACCTCGGGTCTGCGGGACAAGACTGAACCCGTCACCTGTGTCGGCCAAAGTCCCTCACGTTGCCCTGGCCCGGGTTCTGTCCCTGGGCCTGGAGGGAGGAGGAGACCAACGGTAGACGCCAGCTGTAATGGGGATGCTAGATGTAGTGGCATGAATGGGGCTGCTAACCCAGAGCTGGCCAGGAATGAAAAATGGGCTCCCTCAAAGTCACTTTAGGGAACTAAGGGAATGTTAAGATCACCCCAACTTTTATTCATTCTTGTGAAGTTGAAAGAGGATACCTGCTGGGAGAGGAATGGAGAGAGCTTCTCTCTCCCCACTTGAATTCTCTCCCTCTACCAGGAGCTTTGGTGTTTTCTGTATTCTTTTCTGTAAATCAATTCTGTCTTACCACAGAGGGGTTGGGGGGGGGAATAATGTAATGAAGAATAATAAATACATGTATTTAAAGAAAAAAAAAATAACCAAGTTAACATCAGGCTAGACGTGGTGGCTCGTAGCTGTAATCCAAGTGCTTTGGGAGGCTGAGGCCGGAGGATCATGGTAGCCCTGGAGTCCATGCCTACGGTGAGCTATGATCGGGCCACTGTACTCCAGCCTGGACAGCAAACAGAGACGCTGTCTTCCAAAAAATTAACTTTAGAATAAAGATAGTGGAGTTTACTAACCAGTCGTGGGAACTGAGCAAACCCACATCACGGGTTGTTTTCAACAAATGACCTCCTAGGATGGAAAAGTTTTGTTAATGAGACAGGAGAGAAAGAGAAAAGAGAGACGGAGGAAAGTGAAGAGAAGACATCTGGCCCGGAGCTGCGGGTCTCACAGCGTGGTGGGAAGCGCAGAGGGTGTCCCTGTCTCCGGCCTCCCTGCTGCGCCCTCCCCAGCCCCATCCCTTCATTGCTCCCTTCACCTGCCGCTTCTGAGTACCCTTGGGTATTCTTGCAGACCGGTCACAATACTGATGGCTAGAAAAAACCTAAATGCCCTTCCCTATGCAGTTTGCACTTTCCCATGTGGAAGGGGAGGAGGGGGGTTCCTGTCTCCCATGCCCGCAGAGCTCACTCAGAGACCTCCTGCCCTCTGCCTTCTCCTTGGGCCCTGCTCACAAACTCACAAATTGTTTGATCAAGTTAGGCCATGCTGCTTTCCTATCTCTTAGCTGTTCCCTGAGGAAAGGGGATGAGTCTTTCATCTCTATAGCCCTAGAGCTAAGCACATGGGTCTTAACAATTGCCTTCTAAATGCATGTGCTAAGTATACATTCATTTGGATCATCTGGGGAGCTTTTTGTGTTTCATGTTCAAGAGACTTCTTGTTGGACCTCAGGGAAGCACAGTAGCAAAAGTGCAGGGCTGGCATCTAGGCAGTGTTCCCCAGGCTGGCCAGCATGTGGATAAAATGGAGAAAGGTCTGGAGCCCAGCTCTCCTGATGTCCAGTGCAAAGCCTTTCCCATGTGCTGCTTGTCTGGCTGAAAAAGGGGCAAATGAAATGTAGACATAGGGGTTCGGCGCCTGTGGCTCAATGGGCTAAGGTGCCACATACACCTGAGCTGGCGGGTTCAAATCCAGCTGGGCCCACCAAAGAACAATGATGGCTGCAACCAAAAAATGGCTGGGCGTTGTGGCGGGCGCCGTGGTGGGTGCCTGTGGTCCCAGCTACTTGGGAGGCAGAGGCAAGAGACTCGCTTGAGCCCAGGAATTGGAGGTTGCTGTGAGCTGTGATGCCACAGCACCCTATCCAGGGTGACAGCTTGAGGCTCTGTCTCAAAAAAAAAAAAAAGAAAGAAATGTAGACATAGGACCCACGATAGCAGGTCAGAGTGGGCCAGGGAATCTCTCTGGAAGCCAAAAGCCTGTAGAGGGAGCAAAGGAGCTCCTGTCTGGGCCCTGGCTGGAGATCCCTGTCAAGAAACTCTCCCTTACTCTCCTAGGTCGCGTCCCGCCCTCAGCCTTATTTCCTCATCTGTGCAACATGCATATAGGACCAGAGGATCTCAGAAATCTGTCGGCTCTAATTTTTTCCAGTACATAGACTTTCTATAGGGAAAAGTAATTATAATGAACATGATCAGCTCTCATTAACCCCTCTAGATAATCCAAAATGTTTGGATGAGTGGTTGGGTGGGTAGGAGACTAGAAGGTAGTCTCCTTAGCAAAGAGAAGAGAGAAATGTGTCACTGCGTTGGCATCGCCTGATGCCACACCAAAAAAGAAACAGTCTCAGTAGGTTAAGTCTAAGGCTGTTTGCCCCTGACTGCACATCTATCTATCCATCTAGCTTACTTACACTGGAAGTAAGCTGCACAGGAGCTTACCCCAAAAAGCAGGCCAGGGCCCCCAAGATAAAGAAAATTCAAAGATAAATTCTGAGCAGGCGTTTCTTTAAATACACCTTCATCTAACAAAACTGAGCTGCTTTCCTGTGGTCAGAGAAAAGGAAAAGGCCCTGAAAGGCTCCCTGAGTAACTCTGGAAGATATCATGGTCCACCAGAACCAGGAATCTGTCCCTGGATTTCTAGAGGAAATTAGCCACCAGACACTGTGTCACTCCACAGCTCTCCTCCCACCACCACCTCCCCAACCAGTATCTCAGCAGACAATTAAGGGTATTCCCAGCACGGGAAACCCCAAATCCCCTGGTCCATGGTGGTAGGTGGGGTCACATGAATAGAAATGCCTCAAACTTCACTGGCTCCTGTCACTCTCAGCCTACTCATTCAGAAACTCAGACCCCTAAAAAGTTACCTGTGAGTATTTCTGGTTCTCTAAGGTGCTGTATCCTGTGCGCTCCCCAAGGCCAGGTAGTCAGGAACTGGCAGGTGCCACCACTGCCCCACCTGCATCCTCCTGACTCAGACCAACCCCTGACTGGCTAGCACAGCACAAGCAGAGAAACCAAGGGGCCAGCTCATGGTGCCTGGCTCCTTCTTCCCTTCAATGGATTGATTCTGGTGGCTAACCTTTCCACCTCCCATGGAAGTCTAACAAAGTGGTACCTGAAACAAATAGATCTCCCAAGTTCACCTGACATGTGATTCTACTAAATAATTCCAGAGTGAGTTGTCCTCCAGCATCTGGTCTGTCCACGAGGATTTTCATGATGTTGCTGCCCTCTTTCTATGTCCTATCCCCCGTGGAATGGAGGAAGGAGGCAGCAGTGGGATGATGGCATGTAGCACCTTGTGCACATTGCACTATACAAGACTGTCCTGAGGCTGTGGGCCTCCAGGTGAGGTGCTGAGCCTCACATCCGTGGACCTAGGCACTCACACCCCTTTGAACCTCGGCTTCCGCACTGGTAAATGATATAATGATGCAAACCGCAGTGGCCTATTATGAGGATGACATGAGATAATACACATTAGATATTAAGTCATTGGGAGTTACATTATGGGAAACTTCATATTCTAGATGTGTGCAGAAAACGGAAATATAATGCAAGCCCCGTGTATAATTCTAGATTTCCCAAAAACCATGTGGGATGGTTAATTTTAGTGTGTCAACTTGACTGGGTTAAGGGATATCCAGATAACTGCTAACACATTATTTCAGAGTATGTCTTTTAAGTCAGTAGACTGAGTAAAACGGATCTACTGTCACCAATGTGGGTTGGCATCATCCAGTCCATTAAGGGCAAAGATTGAATTTAAAAAGCACAGGAAGGAGGAATTCACTCTCTCTTCTGGAGCTAGGACATCCATCTTCCCCTGTCCTCAGACATCAGAACTCCAGGTTGTCAGGCCTTCAGAAAGGGACTTACACCAGCAGCCTCCAGTTTTTTAGGCCTTTGGCCTTGGGCTGAGAGTTCTCCTGGTTCCCAGGCATTCAGACTCAGTGGAATCACTCCACTGGCCCTCCATAATCATGTGAGCCAATTCCCCAAATAGATGAATCCCCTAATATCTCTATATCTCTCTATTATTTTTCTTTCTTTCTTTTTAAGCTAGAGTCTCATGATATCTATATCTCACCCTGACTAAAGTGCACTGGTGTCATTGTAGCTCACTACAACCTCAAACTCCTAGGCTCAAGTGATCCTCCCGCCTCAGCCTCCCAAGTAGCTAGGACTATAGGCACAAACCACCATGCCCAGCTAAGTTTTCTATTTTTTGTAGAGATGGGGTTTTGCTATGTTGCTCAGGCTGGTCTCAAACTCAGGCCTCAAGCAATCCTCCCATCTCAGTCTCTCAAGGTACTAGAGTACAGGTCTCAGCCACCATGCCCAGGCGTCAATCCATTTTTCTATCTATCTATTTATCTATCTATGCTATTGATTCTGTTTCTCTGGAGAACCTATTAATACTATGTTGAATTTTAAATAACAATTATTAATTTCAATAATATTTTACTTAATCCAATGTATTTAAATTATTGTAATTTTGACATTTAATTGATTAAAAACCTAACGAGATACTTCATGTTCTTTTTTTCTTTTTGTAGTAGGTCTTTAAAATACTCACATGCCAATTCAGACAGGCCACATTTCAGGTGCTCCATAGCCGTAAGTGGCTAGTGTCTGCTGTATTAGACAGCTCTAGGCTAAAGTCGGGTTTCATTCCAAGAGCAATGGAGACCCATGATGGACTCTTCCCACCTACCATGGAAAGGAGTGAAATGCACAAAAGGGCAGTTTTAAGAAGCGCTCGTCTGGCCTTGGGCTAGGAGCTTACAGCCTCAGTGGTCCAGGCATTAGACTGAGAGACAAGAGCTCTATTGTCTGTCTCTCTGGCCCTTGCACAGGACCTGACAGAGTCCTTGGTAATTTGGTTGGATGAGGCAATCAATCAGCAAGTCCCCAGGTACCAACTGGATCTGTAAGGCAAGTTGAAGAGAAGAGTGAAAATAAACCTGAAAGCTGGAGCCTGGGATCAGGTACAAAAGACAGGGCAGAGTGCTCAGTTTTAGGACACCAGCCACATACACCAGGGCTGACAGATTCGAACCTGGCCCAGACCAGCTAAACAACAATGACAACTACAACAAAATAGCCAGGTGTGGTGGCAGGCGCCTGCAGTCCTAGCTACCGGGAGGCTGAGGCAAGAGAATCGCTTAAGCTCAAGAGTTTGAGGTTGCCGTGAGCTGTGACTCCGCCCAAGAGTTTGAGGTTGCTGTGAGCTGTGACTCCATGTCTACCGAGGGCGACATAGTGAAACTCTGTCTCAAAAAAAAAAAAAAAAAAAAAAAGACAAGGCAGAGGATGGAGCAATGTAGGCAATAAAGAGGCTGGATGAGGAAATGTGGAGAGGGCAGCAAGACTCGTTTTAGACCTATGGTGCTCAACATGACAGGAGTTCAACTAAATGCGGTTGGGGGGGTGCAGAACTGGAGCTCAGGAGACCTAAGTCACTCAGCAATCGCCAGCTGGCAGGGAGGCACTGGGCACTCTCTGAGCCCCAGAGGGCAAGATTGACATGGTAGAGATGTGAGATGAAAGTGGAGGCTTAAGTGGAACAGCCAGGGAAAAATCCAAGTTCATGTAGGCATTCCAGGTTTTAGGCACTTGAAACGGCTGGGAGAGGACAGCTGAGAGGGGAGAGACTATTTGGAGAAATCGTGAGGAGCCAGGCTTTAAATGGCCTCATATTTGCTGAGGTGGGACAGAGCATCCTCCACCCGAGGAGCCCTGGTCAAACCATTTGCGCCTCATTATCCAATTGCACTCTCAGGGGGCCGGGCTGTGACTGCTCAGCAAAAAACAGCTGCTTTTGCTTTAAACAGTTTTAGATCGAAGCCTGTGGCATACAAGCTCTCTGTGTGACACTGTTAATGAAGAATAAAGTCCCCCAGCAGCTCAAAGAAAAAGAAATAATGAAAATAAAAGGTTTTGACACACATTCCAAAAAAGCTTGCTGCTCAATATTCCCCGAGACTTCTGTGAACAAGAGTGTCAAGGACAGGAAATGCCAGGGGCGAGGCGGGAACCAAGTGCGGCCATTCAGGATTTCAGCACACTCGGCAAGCCCCCCACGGCAGGGACCATGCCTTCCCAAATAACAGCCCCCTAAATCATGCGGCCCGGCAGCTCCTGCTGACTCCAGAAATCCTCCCTGGGGAAGAGCACAAGTAAACTGCACATTGCTGCGACAGAGAGACAAAGAGCACACGCCGGCAGCCGCGAGGACAGACCTCAAGGAAGGTCTGGGGACCCTCTCTCCTTTGAGCCTCACGAGAACTCCTTAAATCAAAACGGTGACATATCGCCACCCAGATTGGACAGATGGGAAAACCGAGGCTCAGAGAGGGTAACGGACTTGCCAACAGAGTATTAATTCTGCCTCTGCAAGCGAAGAAAACCAAACCCCAAGTGTAGGAGAAGGGCGAGGGAGACTGGGTTTGCGAGTGCCGAGCCCAGGGACTCTAACACCATCCGGACCCCTCCTCCTGCGCCGCTCGTCTCTGCTGCTCTGGCTTTGTTCCTTCAAGCCAGCTGTCCCCGTGGCTCCAAGCTAACACCCTTACAGCCTCGCAAATAATGAGAAAATAAAGTTCTGCCGGCTCCAATTAGCAGAACCTTGAAGAAGCATGCTGATGGGCCGGACAACAAGGCTACAACTGTAGCCACAGCCCTGGAAAACCATCACGGGCCCGGGGAGGTCAACGGGTTTAATCCGCTCCCACCAGGGTGTGCTTCTTACAGTAAACTATTAAAAATTTAAAATAGTGAACTATTTTAAATCGCACACAAACTTTATGGCCACTCTGTATAAGAGGAACAGGTGCTGGGCAACCAAAACTAGTAGCCTCTGTAGTCACTGTAAGGAGCCACCACAACCCGAGGCAGAAGGCAGACCTGCTGGCTTGGGCTCCATCCATTATTATCAATCCAACAAATACAGGTGTATGTATATTGCAGGTAGAGAGAATAGTGAACTGTTGTGACAAGTGCCACGGAGGAAATCTACAGGGCGAAGTGGTAGAGAAAATTAGAGAGTAATTCAGATGAGACATTCAGAGAAGGTTCTCCAAGGAGGGGCCATTTAAGCTGCGATCTAAGACTGAAAAAGAGCCGGCCCAGAAAAGGGTGGGGGCTGGGGAGAATGGCCCAGCTCAGGAAGGGAGCTGTGCGTGCAGAGGCCCTGAAATAAGGAAAGACACTGGTCCACGTGGGGAATGGAGAGAAATCGGATGTGTCTAGAGCACAAAGGCAAGGGGAGAATGGAAAGATCTGTACCTGGGAGCAGACAGGTTCAGTCACACCAGGTATTGCAGGAAAGGAATTGACATTTTACTATAAGGCAATGCAAGGCCTCTAATGGGTCTTTAAGCCTCAGAGCACTCTGAAATGATCTGTATTTTAAGAGATTTATATGTGGAGAATAATGTGGAAGGGAACAAGAGTAAAACGAGAGAGATTTGGTAAGAGGCTGTGATTGCAGTAACGCAGCAAGAGCTGATGGGGCTGAAACTTTGGGAGCAGCCATGGGAATGGAAAGACAAGGATGACGAGAAGTAGACTTATGAGCAGGGAAGAGACAGGACTTTTAGCATCTGATCCTTGGTTTCACAGAGAGAGAAGAATCAGGGAGGACTCCCTGGACTGAGCAGGAGGCTGAATGGTGGGGTCATCTCCTGAGAGGGCAAGTTGGAGTTAAACAGTTCGAACATTGTCCAGATGGAGACCCCGGCTTTGCATCACTAACTCTGTTGACTGTGAGATGGGAAAATGTTAAGCAGGCAGCTGCATATTTCAGTCTAGTATTCATCAGAAATTTAGGCTGTAGATAGAAATTTGGAAGATACCAAAATATAAATGATACTCAAAGCTGAGCGTATCAATGTGATTACCTAAGGAGAGAAATGAGAGTAAGACCTAAGAAGGAATTCTAGGAAATTTCAAAACATAAAGGTAAAAGAGGGGAGCCAACAGGAGAGGCTGGAGATGAGCCGAGAGGTAGGGGGAAGGAGGAGAGAATGGCTGTGTAGACAGCAAAGAGGAGAGGGTCTCCAGGAAGAGGAAACAGCTGTGTCAAAGCCCCTGCGAGGTCAACATCCTGAGTAACAGACAGATGACTTTGTACTTGGCAGAACATTGCCAAGAGCAGTCGTGATGGGGGACAGGGATGACGTCATACAGGAGCAGATCAGATGGGGGTCTGCAGGGAATGGAGACGGTGTGTGTACACACCCTTTCCAGTTTGTGAGAGACTTAGAGAAGTGCAGTGGTCACTGCAAAGAGATGGAGTGGAGGAATTTACATAAAGAATTGGAGAGAGTTGCCAAAAAACCCATCTCTTATCTGCTTTATATACTGGATATCTGCAGTAAGCTCTCATTTGAACAGTATTCCCAGACTTTGAAAAAAATAATACATTCCATGGGTCTCGATGTCCCCCAAGGTCCCTTCTAAAATTCTACAAGAATTCCTTTTTCAAAGGTCAGGAAGAAAATATCTGAGACTGGTATTCAAGCAGCCCCCCTCCTGTCTTCTCCATCCATTCGGTCATTAATGTATTCACTCATTTCCCTAGAAGGTGAGTGCCACAAGGGCAGGAACTTTTGTGATCGTTCACAGATGGGCACACAGCGGGTGCCAAATGAATTAACAAGCAGATGGATTTGGTAGACAGGCACAGAGTGCCTACACACATGGCACTCACTCAGGACCCACTTAACAGACATCCGCACCTAACATGCCGGGCCCTGCGCTGAGCACTCCGCAGGCAGCTGCTCCTTAAACAGGAAAAATAAGACTGTTCCACCTGCTCCACAAAACTGGTATGAGAATCAAATAAAAATATGGGCTTAGAAAAAAAATTGGCGAGTGGCACCTGTGGGTCAAGGAGTAGGGCGCTGGCCCCATATGCCAGAGGTAGCGGGTTCAAACCCAGCCCTGGCCAAAAACTGCAAAAAAAAAAAAAAAAAAAAAGTTGGTAAATACAATGCCACCTTTAAAATGTTATTCTTAAACATGGCTTCTGCCCTCAAGGAGCTTATAGTGAAATTGAAGAAATGAGAAAGACACGTGACAGAGGTCACTGCTTAGTAGACACCCCAGTGTGCACGGGACCCTGGGGTGCTTTCCATGGCCTCGCTCACCTGTCACGCCCACACTGTGATGCGAGCGTCATCCCCCCAGAGACTGATGTCTGACATGTTAAGGAAATGACAGAAATTACTCAGATAGTAAGAGGAAAAAATGGGTGAAAAGTGAAGTCTATTTCTTTCACACAAAAATAAATCTTAGGAAGCATTTAAAGTCATTGTCCTTGAATATTGGAAACAGGATGAGTAAGTGATACAGGAACAATTGTTTACTGCATGTCTATCAAATACTAACCTCTGTGCACGCACTACGATGCATCATTTAATTATCATTTGTGATAAAGGGTCTACCCCTATTTTGTACACTAACACAAATGTCAGCGGGCATCTCCAATCCACTGACATAACTAAAGTTAGCTTACGCAGCCCTATGGAAAACTCAGGGCTACTTTGAAGATTTTTGAAAATTCCTAGGGAGATCCAAACACACCTCTCCACATTCCCTGCCTACAGCTGATCTCTGGGCACCATTCCAGACGTGTGATTACATGCAGATCACTCCCACAGTGCATTAAAAAGCCCGTGGCAGGCTCTGCAGCATGTCTGGGGAGACAGAATAGTTTTACGTCCCAGGCGAGCAAATAGCTTACAATTGGCTATCAGACACCCTTGTTCGTTCCAGGCTTTGTTCAGGTGCCTCTTGGAATTTCTCACTGTTCACCTTTCTTTGGAAGGTCTGGCCTTCCCCTGAGGACACTCCTCACATATGAATTCCCCTAGTGAACTCCTGTGAGAGTGCCTGGCTGACACCCTTAATCTAAACTCTACCCCCTATCCATTCACACAAATCCTGGGGGATTGCAGGGTCCCTACGTGGCCCCAGATGACTGGTCACAGGGTAGCCATCTAACCCATGATTACCCAGTGAGGCCTTTCCCTGGGATTTTGGGATTGGGACCACAGAGCCAACTGGGTCAGCCCCTCTCTGACTGCTGAGGCTGAAATGGATAAATATCTGGAGGTGCTGGAAGCCACATGTTTGGGCTGGTAAAGAAAGTCAGGTTTCAGGGAGAGAATGAGGTGTATTTTCAAAAAGGAGCCAAGAGGGTAAAAAAACAAGAGATGACAAGAGAGACAGTCATTACAGCACCTGAGATGCTTCCGCCACATCCCTATTTTTCAGCTCCATCTCTTGACCCGCAGCCTTCTAGCAACAGACCTGGTAAAAGATTTGAAGTGTTGGTCTTTCTTTCCCCCTCCCCCAGTCTCTGTAAGCCAGTGAGAGCAGTAGAGCCACATGTCCCCATACACACATGAATTATGGCAGTCACGTTAGGGGACAGCCTCCACTTACTCGGAGTGAAGAACTCGGCATACACAGACTGCAGGTGCCCAATTCTGACTGAAGTGCGGGCACGCTTCAAGGCTTCCTACCAGCTTTCCTGCCACTCCCCAAGAGCCAGGCTTCTTACCACCACCCTCACTCCCAGGCAGGCTAGGGCTCCCACTGGGGGCTCAGCGGGGGGGTGGGGAGGGGTGGACCTCATTCAGGAGGCCTCGTCTGACGCCCTGCCATGCTTGAAAGGGGAAAGAGTATCCAGGAATTTAAAGAACTTGCCACAGTTCCAGCAAGACAGAAGCAGAAGCAGAATTTGAGACTAAGTCTGCTTGTGTTTTGCTGACACGGCCATGGGACGGACATGCAGGCCAGCAGAGCAGGCCCGAGGGGACACGGGAGAAACCCCTCTGTCAGGGTCTACAGGGCTCTGCCTTTTCCGTGTTGTTTCTCCTCGTCTCCTTTCCCCTTCTCTTTCTTCCCTCCTTCTCCTACAAGCCTTCTGGGCCCCAGGACTCCACTTCTATGGAGGGAAGCGAGTGGCTCCATACTGACAGCTGACACCCCTCAGAGGCCTGTCGGGAGACCCTGACCACTCACCCCAGAGAATAAGACAAAGTGTGCACAGAGGACGCTGTGCCCCACAAAGGACAGATCAGCACAGAGGACGCTGTGCTCCAAGAAGGACACATCACAGCAGAGAAAATTCCAAGTGAAAAAGCAAGAGGGGCTGGAGAGAAGGCTGCAGGGTGTTCACTGTGGTCCTTGAATGGCCTTCTCTGGCCTTCTCTGGCTCCTCTCTCTTCTCATCATTTGAAAAGTGAATTCTAAGAAGGTACATCACAGTCTACTATCTATTAACACAAGAGGGTTTCTCTTGTCCTACACACCATAATCTCAGCTTCTACCCTGGTTTCCATAGTAGCAATCTATGCGACCTTTGGAAAATCACTTAAGAAAAAAAACAAAAAGTGGAATCACCCCATGGAACATGATCTCCAAATTGTGCAAAGTGTATATGCACGGTGTGTGTTTGCACAAAGGAAAAAACCAGGATGAAATACATCAAAATGTTCTGTATGGGGGAACTTAAGTAATTTCTTCTTCATACTTTTCTGTATTTTCCCCTGTGTGTATAATGAACTTGTATTGCTCTTATTAATGTAATTAGAAAATTCCTCACTCAGTATCTCTGGGTGTTAGTCTCTAAGGGTATCAAGTGTGGATTGCACCTGCTTTGCTTCTGTCTTCGTGCTATTTTGGGAATGAATGAGATAATGCCTAAAACTGCATGATCCACATCACCAGCTGAGGTTACCAACACGAGCACGTTTCCTTCATTTTTTCCATTAATCTCTTGAGCACCTGCGGGCCCTTGTTATTAAGCAGTTTGTATCTACCACCTCAAAGCCTCACCCTTGTAACACAAAAGAACAGATTTCCCTTGTAATCAACCGAAAACCCAGTTAATAATGGCTTATACAAATAGAGGTGTATTTCCCTCCCATAATAAGAAATATGAAATTAGACAGTCCAAGGCTGCAATGCTGCTCAAGGATGTCCTGAAGGATCTAGGCTCCTGTGTCACCATCCTTAGTATGGGATTCACTCTTGTGGCCATAGGAAGGCCACTGCAAGACCAGGCAGGAAGAAAAGGGAAGAGCAAAGAGAGTTTGTCTTTTAATTTGGTATGGGAATTCTGCCTATATCTGTTGGCCAGGATATAGATCATAGCTGCAAGGGAAGCTTGGAAGTTGAGTAAATTCATTTTCCACCCACAATCATAGAGAAAAACAATGGCTTTTAGTTAACCAAGGCCCTGAGTCTACCACACCACTGGAGTTTATTCAACCTTTTGGAGGTTCAGTTCCACCTCCAAGAGCCAGGTGCAGTGAGAATTGGAAAATCCACCCTGTCCATAGGAAGAATTAGTTGTCATTGAATGTATTGCTCCCTTGCAGGGCTGCTGTTAACAGCTGTCCCACACAATCAGTCGACTCCTTATCAGGGGAGGTGATACTCTTGCTGTCCCACTTTGTTCTTATACAGACCATGGGCCTCTCATGCTTGAGCCCCATGTTGCAATCATACAAGTTACACGCTCACACACAGATGTGATTCCTCAGGCATAACCCCAGTAGAAAGGTGGCTGGGTCACAAGGGGCTTCTCACCTCAACCATATCCTGTGTCAGAAATACCTCTTTCATGATCCCTTAGCCCCCAGTTTTGAGCCTGGGCTACCAGTCTAGACTCCCTGAGTCCTTCAAAGAAGGTTCAGTAGAACCAAACCTCCAAATTGTAGCAGACAGAGTCTCGATGTCTTCCCCTTGGTCCCTCGGGAATTGTTATGCCTTTTCTTCCAAGCCAGCTCGGATTACAAAAAGCATTGCTAGGACTCCTCTTCACCAGACTATACGAGTCCCTGTTACACCCTTCCACCAGATCACTGGGGAATTCTCTCTAACATAAATAAAAGAGCCCACCTTCCGGGTTCTTCCTGAACACAAATAGCCCCCAGAGTATTTTTTTTTTTTTAATGAACACCTAGATACAGAAACAACTATCCTAAATATATTTTGTGGAAATATATATTGAGGCACCAGTTACAGGTGCACAAACGTGCTTTAGGACAGAAGGAGACCAAGGACTTCCAAGTCTGCAATACGGCAGACTCTCATGAGCTGCCTCAAAGAAAAGGCAAAGAATCCAGGGGTACAAATCATAAATATTCTTTTATATCCTTAGCAGAACTCACAAAGAAAGAATGGAAAATCTTCAGGGTCCAGAAATATGAAAGAACTAAAAACCAGAAAGGCAAATATGTTAGCCCCCTTACAGCTGCTCCGGAGAGATCTGAGTTTTTGTTTGTTTGCTTTTTTATTGAGATATAATTAACGCAGCATATGGTAAAATGCACTATACTTGCGCATACAGCTTAATAAATTTTTACATACATATAGAACCATGTATCCTCCACTCAGATCTGGTTATAGAATCCTTCCAGAACTGCAGAAGGCTCTCTCCTGCTCCCCTTCAGTCCATACCTCAAATTAACCCCTATCTTTTTTAGTTCTTTGACTCATGATCAAAGATTAGCTTTCCCTGTTCTAGAACTCCATAGGAATGCAATTGCACATTGAATATTCTTGTTCATTTTTTGTCTAGGTTATATTACTCAATACTGTGTCAGTTATATTCACTCATGTTATTGTATTTATCAGCAATTTGTTCATTGTTCATCACTGTGTAGTATTCCATTATAAAATATACCACTGTTTATCAGTTTCATTATTGAGAAGCATTTGGGTTGTGCCCAGTTCTATTATGAATAAAGCTGCTATGAACATTCTGTATGTATCTTCTGGTGGATGTATGTAAGGCCTGGATTTTCATGTTCCTCTAGGGACACCATGAGATGAGATCGTTAGCCTAAGCAAAGCAGAGAAATGAAGATTTCACTCCATATGAAACCAGGCCCATCAGAAGACGATACTCTTAGTGGCAGTGTAGACTAGAAAATAATCCATAAGTACAGGGAGAAAAAAAAGACACATGCCTGCCCCTGTCTGAGGTCAGAGTAGGGGAAAAATATTCCCCCCTGGGAATTTATTATCATAGCTCCCTTCTTCATTCAATCTGGAAGTTAAAATTCACACTAACAGCGTGGTCCAGACAACCCCAAGCTGATGAATGAACACAGAAGTTTGTTACAAGCAGATAACCCTGGGCTGCTGGCAAAAGCAAGTGAAAAACCTCTGTAGGAGGACACAATTTATCCCACACTGTGTATGAATCCAACAGATAAATGAGACACTTAAAATTAAAAAATAAATGAGGAACCACCCCATCTGAGTGAGAATCAACAAACATGCACATTTTAAAGAGAAAAAAAGGACACTTATACTCACAAGAGCTTCAGATAATAGAACAACATAATATATATTATAAATAAATGTATTTAAAATAATAACCCAAACTAAGAGAATTGAAACTATTAAGAGAAGGACAAGGCATTATGGGACAAGAAGTTTCTTAAAATAAACATATAGAATTTCTAGAAATTTTAGCTGCCTACACTAAAAACTATTAAATTGTATAAGTGAGTAAACTGTATGGTATGTTACTGTATCTTTTTCTCTTTTTTTTTCCAGTTTTTGGCCAGGGCCAGGTTTGAACCCACCACCTCCAGTAAATGGGGCCGGCGCCCTACTCCTTAAGCCACAGGTGCCACCCATGTTACTTTGTCTCAATAACCCTTACTTAAAAAATTTGGCCACTGTAATAATATCTTTAACTTGAAGGAGATTTATCAAAATAGTAGCAAAACAAGGCAGAAAAGAAAAATGATGAACTGGAAGATGGATGTGAGAAAATTCCACAGACTCAACACAAGAGGTAAGATGTAAAATTATGACAGAACATTTATGAGAGCTGTGGATGGAATAAAAATATAAATATAAAAATCCTACTATATTTATAGAATTCCCAGAGAGGAAACAGAGCAAATTGGGGAGGCAATATTTGAAGACTGAGAAGTTTCCAGAATTGAATAAGACAAAGATTCTTAGATTAAAAAAACAAAAAGTGTGAGTGCAAAGAAAACAAATCTAAAACTTAGACACATCATAGCAAAACTACAGAGCACCCAAGACACAGAGAAAATCTTATACGTACCTTGGAAGGACAAATTCTTAGCAAAACTATAACAATTAGACTGGTAAAAATTTAACAATAACAAATTTTCTACACAATAACAATGAAGCTGGCATAGACTCTCAGTAGCATCAACAACAGTCAGCAGACTGTAGGAAAATGTCTTCAAAATACTGAGAGAAGACAGGTGACAAGTAATAACATTACCGCCAGCTAAACTAGCATTTTAGAGTGAAGTTACCCCAAATAACCGAGGACTGAGTTTACCACTTAGCCCAACTTGAAAAAACTGGAAAGTACTGAAAATGAAGGAAATGAAACGGACAAAGAAGATAGAAAAAGTAATTAAGCTTGTTCTATTTTTCCCATGTATTTATAACATTTTATACTTAAGGTTATGTGTGTGTGTGTATGTGTGCGCGTGTGTGTGTGTGTGTATGTAGAAAGAGAAATGGCAGGTATGAACAGTGTTCTATACATGAAATATACAATGATTAATATTATCCATTTTAGAAACCTGTCTCCTTGCTAGACCCAAAGGTGGCGAAGGTGGTGGATTCAAACATATAGGGGTTAAGAGTTGTGGCTTTGGAGACAATAAGCAGACAAATGGGTGTGGTAAGGGAGAATCAGTATCAAGACAAGCAACTTCAAGATGTGGGAAAAAAAAGCAGGTAGGAATAGAGGCAAAGCAGGTAGGAATAGAGGCAAAGCCAAGTACCCCCAAGAAGAAGGTAGGATGGGGTACAGGGTGAGAGGACAGGAGAGTCAGGAGAGTTTTGAATCATACATGAGACTGCACTTTCCTTTAAGTAAATAGGATTGAGTCTTTAATACTGGAATGAGAGGCTTCCAATAGATGGAAGTAACTGAAAAGTTATGTAATCTGGTCCAGATGTTAATGAAGGAATAGTTAGTGCCATCTAGAAAGAAAGAGATCAAGACACCAAAGCTGGAGGGTAGCCCTTAAAAAAGTAAGGGCTCAAAATTTGAAGGTAGCTCTTTAAAAAAGTAATTTCTGGCCTGGCACAGTGGCTCACACCTGTAATCTAGCACTCTGGGAGGCTGAGGCAGGTGGATTGCCTGAGCTCACAGGTTCAAGATCAGCCCAAGCAAGAGTGAGACCCCAGTCTCTAAAAATAGCCGGGCATTGTGACAAGCACCTGTAGTCCACAGCTACTTGGGAGGCTGAGGCAAAAGAATCGCTTAAGCCCAAG